>APFE031198291.1:0-89365 GCA_000404065.3 Pinus taeda
GACTGTCATTATGGTTTCATTCATGTGTTACATCGGTGATATGTGAATTGTATCTTGCCTGACTGGTACATAGCTGTATGTTTTTGGATTTTATGCTTGTTGTGGTTTATTCTTCACTTGTGCAGGTATCTATGTGCGAATAGCGACCCGCCGGAGATAGAGGATAGGAGCGACACTTCCCCCCACAACAAACAAGCGTTGGATCCCAGGTTGGTCTCCTAGATCGACTTTTAAATTATATAGCTAGAAACTTGCATGCAGCGTGATTGATTGTTGCTAGACCCCTGTGGGGCTAGTGGGATCCACCTCTGTCCGCAGAGGGGATTTACCTCCGCAACACATACACCAACTGAAAGGGTGTAAATCCAGTCGCATTTCTTACTGATGTCCTATATGCCCACAGTGCTAAGTATAAGATTAAGTGCTAATTCTGTTTGTGGACTCCAATCATCCTTTGCAGCATGCGATTCAGGACTTTGTTGATTGCCTCAACCTGTCCATTAGCCTACGGATAATATGGAGTAGAACTATCATGGGACAGTCCTAATTTGGTAGTCAATTCAACCATCATGTGATTGTGAAAATGCAATCCATGATCTGTGACTATAGCCTGTGGAACACCAAATCTAGAGACTACATGATTGAAATAGAAAAGAGCAGTTGTTTTGCCATTGTTGTTTAATGTAGGCATTGCCTCAGCCCATTTTGTAAAATAGTCGACAGCGACTATGATATACCCCTGCCCTCTGGCCGAGGTGGGGTTACATGTCATGAAATCAATGCCCCATTTTGATCCGGATTTAAACGGGAACGCAATAGATTACAGAGATAACCATAAATACAGAGATGCAATAACCATAAATAAAGAGATGCAGCGGAAATAACACTTCATTTCATTAATGGAAAATACCAAAATATGCTTACAACCAGAATTTGGAAATAAACCAGCTAGGACGATGGTAGCTTATCTCTGAGAAGAGATGTGCGGCTACATGTCTCTGAACTGTTCCGAACTTCTGTTACAATGAGGCTCGAAGGCCTATTTATTATTGAGAAACAATGGAAAACCCTTCACATCCCAAAACCGACCCTTAGAAGATGAAACGCCAAATTGTGGGCCCCGTTTTGGGTAAATTGGTACATCAATTTCCCGGGGTCGTAACTTTGGCATACGATCTCCGTTTGACGCGTATGATAGCTCGTTAGAAAGATCTATCCGAGAACTACCACTTTGGGAAGGGCATCCATGTTCCATGGACCCGTATTGCCCCTGGAATCCCAAAAAACGTCGTTTAGGGCCTCAAAACGGCTCCGGAAGTTCAGGACCCGAAAAACTGCTAAAAATAGTAAGTTGTGCTACAATTAAGGAAACTGAAAATGCTGAAAGAGACACTTGTGGGGGTCCAAATGGGATAGGTGGGTGGCCACCAACATCTACCTAGATCACTGTGGCAATTGAATTTTTGCAGAACTTGCAAGAGGATCACTCCACAGTGAGGGGGAGACGCATAATAGTCATCGACGACATAATCGCAAAAGTCTCGGGACTACCAGCCATTGGACCTATATGGACGTTAAAGAAGGAGAGATTACATAAGATTATAGAAACCTTCAAGGACGAAGGCCAGAGCTTGACAATTAGAGGAAAGGGGGTTCTGCCAGCAGCACTAGGAGAGCCGTGGGCAAAATTGGCGAAGACCATTTAAAGCTATATCACCTGTGAGGGAAGAAAAGACATGGTAAGACCACAACATCTTACACTCTTAGCTGTACTAAAACAAAAAAGCTCTATAAATTTACCTGCAGTGTTGAATTCATTACTTCATGACGTTGCATGGACCATAAAAAAGGAATAGCATGTAGAGTGAGTTGTTGGTCATCACGGGTTGATTCGGTTGATAGTCAGCCATAGCCCCACCCAGCAACAAAGCAGTTGGGAAGAGTTAATTGCCATGATAAATGGTGGATTGACCACACCATCCCCAAAACGTGAACATGTCACTAGCACACCTGAGCGTCCAGAAAAATGGAAACATGTCACCATCACACTCGAGCGTCCAGAAAAACTGAAACATGTCACGAGTACACTCGAGTGTCCAGAAAAACATAGGAAATCGGCAAAGCGTAAACAAGCCACCAGCACACCCGAGCGCCCAGAAAAAAGCAAGAAATCGGTCCGGTTAGCACGGCTACTAGGGGGGCTAGAGAACCCCGAAGAAAGCACCAGCCAGCCGGTAGAAATAGAAGATGAGCAATGCCCATGGCCAGAAGAGGAAGACAATGAGAAAGAAATACAGGAAAAGAAGCAAGAAGAGGCAGAGAAATCTAAAGAGGAGGAAGAAGAAAAAGAAGAAGAGGCAGAGCAATCTGATGAAGAAGAAGAAGAAAAAGAGGAAGAAGCAAAGCAATCTGAAGAAGAAGAAGACAAAGAAGAAGAATCCAAGTAATCCGAGCACGAAGAGGAAATGAAATAGCAGGAAGGTAGCCCAGTGCAAGACCCATTGGGTGAAGATGAATTGGCCAAAGTTTTGGCCAATATGGGCGAATATGGCGAACCTTCCAGTCCATCAGACCTCCATGCTGAAAAGAACCCCCAAGAGGAAAACACGGATGAAGAATCACATGCCAAGGAGGCAGAAGAAGAAAATCTGCCTGTTCATGATGAAAAGATGACAGGAGATGCTCAACAGGAGCAATCCATTCCTAAGAAACCAGAAGAAATTCTGGATGAAACAAGGGCATAAAAAGAGGTCGCCCTAGAAATAATAGAACTAGTTTAGGTTCTTGCCCTGGAACAGCCAAAGAAGAACAGTGAAGAAACACCCCAGGAAGAAAATCAGGAAACTAGTCACAGTCCAGGCTGTAGTGAACAGCCTGTTGTTCCTTCTAAGGAAATTGCGGAAATTAGGGAATTGCGAAAGTAACAACAGAGATTATTGGACATAATAGTCCAGCTCCACCAGCAGATTAGGATTCTAAAGGCAAGGCAAAGGGTAAAAAGGACTTCGGGAAGGAAAAATGTGGCCACTCCAGCAAAACCCCTCAAGGCAAAAGGCGTAGAGGACCACAATCCATCCTCCTGTTAAAAACCCTGTCGAAAGCCAGGCTGCTGTTCCAAATGATGCTGAGAAACAGAATGTTGTTCCAATTGAAAAGGAATAGCAATGGAATGATATTCATGTTAAGATAGAAATGGATGAGATGTTGACCCGTGATAAGGAAATTCAGACGGCGACACCACTTTCGGGAGTGATAAGGGTTATGAATTCAAAACAATGCAATAGGAAAGTTAAGGTAAAACTCCCGGCCTCTGCTTCTGCATGGAAAAGAGATCGAAAAACGATAACAATACAAAAAGGTTTGAAGCAAGATCAGCAAGAAACAGAAAAGCTTAGAGAGAAAACGGCCCCTCGAGAAAAGTATGAAGAGCTACACCAGTAGCTTAGGAACGTCAATCTATCTGAAAGCCAGGACTTTGAAGGATGGCGAAGGGAGCAAGAGAAAGTCGCGAAGGTAACTCGTAGGTTAGATGTATTTATCAAGCATATGGATACCTTATGTTCTTTATACAATGACGTCCTAGCATGTAGAGCCCCTGCTAAGAATTATGTCTTGTTTTTAATGGAAAGATATTTGCAATTGAAAATAAATGTTGTTAAAGTAGGTGCTCCCATCCAAATTAACACCATAAATGATTTTATAAACTGTTGTAAGCACTACGGGGTAAAAGTTCAGAGACTACTGTGTGAGTTTTATTTACATAACCTTGTACTAGAACAGGAGACCGAGCTGAACCCTGGCCCTTTTGTTGGGGATATCCAATTACAAGCATTTATTTCATTTGCAGTTAACCAGACTAAATGGCTCAAAGCCTATAATGCTTTCCAAAGACAAGAAAACAAATTAGATTTATGGATAAGAGCTGAGCCTAGGGATCTAGTACAGTTATGCAGAAAACATAGAAACCTCATGAAGACTCTAGGTGTAATTGAAGCATTAGGACCCATGCATGAGGCAATCATTTGGCAGGGATTAGAATACTTTTCCTCTATCAATGACCCTACCATTGATACACCTAAATTCCGGTATCAAATATCTAATTCGAATATCTAGCTTAGGGAACCATTTAAGTATGAGAATTTTAAATTAGCTGCCAACTCCTTGCACCTATATGGCGAAATAGTTTTGAGGGCAGTGCCATCCTGGTTAGGATATAGGTTCCGGAGTCCAATTATTTGGCACCGTGCACCCGGATACCAAGCCCTGTATGAGATGCCTGAGGTTCAGGAAATCCATTTCTTTGAATACCTAGTTACGCATCATGGTTGTAGGTCTTCACATGAGATTCCATCTCCAGCCTACTCACTCACTACCTTACACGTCAACTACAATGTTTTCATGAGGGCATGAAAAAGGGTAAGCAAGGGGGTGTGTGGAGTACTAAAGAAGGTATGTTTTGATGATTATTTCAGTGTCTTTTCATTATAACTTACAAGCCTTTTTGCATCATGAACTCGGAAAATGATAAATAATGGCAATAAAATATGTGATATTAATATGCAAGAGGAAAACGCTGACAATTGTCATTTCCTTATGCAGGAAGGGGAAAAAACGAGAAGTTTCCATTCCAAAGGAAAGGACAAGGACAGGTGAACCGATGTCCCTTCGACGAGAGACCGCATGCAAACAAGATCAAAGCGAATCAACCCGGGGTAGGAAGTGGAGAAATCAGATCGGTGGAGGAAAGAGAAGAAATGGCTGAGGGTTAACGGTTCGGTGAATCGTTCAGGATCCTTGATGCCGAGGGATCACTGTTTTATCTATTTTTGCACTTAGATATCTCCATCGTCACCCTTATAAAAGGGGCAACACTTTTAGCTCAGGAGAGAGTTAGATGTTGTTATGCTTTTATATAATTTCTTTTAAGATCAAAACTTTGATCATCGTGTCTCGCTAAGAACTGCTCTACTTAAATTTTACTTGATGCATTAATACAAACTTGGTTACTATTTGATCTTTGAGTCTAGAATAACTTCAAGCGGTGTACCCCTCGAGGCTAAGGGCCCGGCCCCAAAGGACACTTGCTCTTGTACCATTACGCTTGGTTTTTGTGTTTTTATCGACATGATTTGGTAATCGGATGTGTTTCATAAGTTTACATCACATGCTCTGTTATGTTTTAAGGTTTATGCAGAGAGAACTATTGTATTGACTCTGCATCATATTACTGCTCTTTTTGGTGTTGATATAATACTGCTAGCCTTTACAGAATACTGTTTTTGTTCCATTACAGAGACTTTCTGATGTGCACTTATTCATTAACATTACGGAATTCATCTTGGAAGTTATGATCTTTGCGATTGTTTGATTTATGAATAATGTTGTTCTATCTTGAAATGCGGTCGTATTCTTTCTAACTGAGGTGATAACTGGATCAAACTACTATTTTAGTGTGTTGTGTGTATGCATGGTTTGAAAGCGTTGTTCCATTTGTGTGTGTTATTAAGTCCATCCTTAAAGAGTGAAGGATTGTCGTTTGATTTCTGTAGATTATGATTAATGCATTTGATTTGATAGACTAAGATGTTACGGCTTGTTAGACTTAGTTGTTGTTCTATTTCTTAACTGTTGTTCTATTTCTGATTTGTTGTTCCATTTTAGGTTTGTTGTTCCATTCCAGGTTTGTTGTTCCATTTCGTTGATGTTTGATTTCTTAATTTCTGTTCCATTTCTTATATGTCGTTCCATTACTTGTTATTAGTGTGAAGAATGATCTCAAGCTGTAGTGAGCATTGGCGTCTATTGTTCACTCCCAGATCCATGATCTGTTCTGTGATTTCCTTTTCCATAAGTTTCCAAAGGGATGGGTTATTACTACCGAACCTTTGACTGATAAATTGCTTAGTCTCTGAATGTGTGATTTAATTTTTTGAAGTAGTTAAGCTGTAAACAAGCATACATTTACTCTCGTATTTTCAAACATTGTGCTACTAGCATTACTTTGGTAAATGATAGCCTCAGACTGAGACACTCACTGAAATAACAAAAATGTTCTCGGATTGACATATTAATGTGAGGTAATTAGAGGTGAAAGAGACCCTTTTTATAGCTCCACATTTTGGCGCCGTTGCAGATTTTTTGCTGTTTTGTTTGAGTAGGAGTTAGAAGTTAATTTGAGTGCATGACTAAGTAGAAAAGCTAGAAATAAATTCCAAACCTCTATCGAAACGAGAAAAAGCTAAGGGGCGGGTGACCCTTGGCCGATCAACCTTCATAGGCAAAATCTACAAGAAAGAAGAATCTCAGCCCTCAATATGACCCAGGAAAGTCATTTCTAAACAGCCTACTAGTTCCCTTCAGGCCACAGGATCACCATCTGTAGCCTTTGGTGAGGTGCATAGTCATACTGAAGAGTAGCAGTTTAAAGAAATTGAAAATTCTACTCCAGAACTATTGCAGGAAGGGAATTTCAGTAATCTTTGTGAGCAGGGCTTAGTGACGATGGAGATAAATTTACAGAGATACCTCTATGGTGAAATTGTTTTGAGGGCACAGCCATCCTGCTTAGGATATAGGTTCTGAAGTCCAATTATTTGGCACCCTACACCTGGATACCAAGTCCTGTATGAGATGCATGAGGGTCAGACATGCCATTTCTTTGAATACCTAGCTACGCATCATGGTTGTAGGCCTTCACATGAGATTCCATCTCCAACCTACTCACTCATTGCCTTACACGTCAACTACAATGCCTTGATGAGGGCATGAAAAAGGGTAAGCAGGGGTGTGTGTGGAGTACTAAAGAAGGTATGTTTTTGATGATTATTTCAGTGTCTTTTCATTAGAACTTACAAGTCTTTTTGCATCACGAACTCAGAAAATGATAAAGAATTGTAATTAAACATGTGAGATTAATATGCAAGACAAAAATGCTGACAATTGTCATTTCCTTTTGCAGGAAGGAGAAAAAATGAGAAGTTTTCGTTCCAAAGGAAAAGGCAAGGAGCGGTAGGGTTAACCGATGTCCCCTCGACGGGAGACCGCATGCGAACGAGATCAAAGCAAATCAGCCCTGGAAAGGAAGCGGAGATATCAACTCGGCGCATGAAATAAAAGAAATGACTGAGGGCTAACGGTTCGGCGAATCCCTCAGGATCCTTGATCCTGAGGGATCATTGTTTTATCTATTTCTATACTCAGATATCTCCTTTGTCACCCTTTTGAAAGGGGAAACACTATTAGCTCAGGAGAGAGTTAGATGTTGTTATGCTTTATATAATTTCTTTTAAGATCAAAATTGTGATCGTCGAATCTCGTTAAGATCTCCTCTACTGTAATTTTACTTTATGCATTAATACAAACTTGGTTACTATTTCATCTTTGAGGTTGGAATAACTCAAGCAGTGTACCCCTAGAGGCCAAGGGCCCGACCCTGGAGGACACTTTCTCTTGTACCATTACACTTGGTTTTTGCGTGGTTTGCTTCTCAACGTGATTTGGTAATCAGATGTGTTTTATAAGTTTACATCACATGCTCTGTTATGTTTTAAGGTTTCTGAAGACAGAGCTATTGTATTGACTCTGCATCATATTACTGCTCTTTTTGGTGTTGATATAATACTGCTAGTCTTTACAAAATATTGTTCTTGTTCCATTACAGAGCCTTTGTGCTGTGCGCTTGTTCATTAACATTACGGAATTCATCTTGGAAGTTATGATCTTTGCGATTGTTGGATTTATGAATAATGTTGTTCTATCTTGAAATACAGTCGTATTCCTTCTAACTAAGGTGATAACTGGATCAGGCTACTATTTAAGTGTGTTGTGTGTATGAATGGTTTCAGAGCGCTGTTCCAAAATTTATCAGTAACCAGTGCTGTTCCATTTGTGTGTGTTATTAAATATGTTCTTAAAGAGTGAAGGATTTCCATTTGATTTCTGTATATTACGATTAATGCATTTGATTTGATAGACTAAGATGTTACGGCATGTTAGGCTTAGTTGTTGTTCTATTTCTTAACTGTTGTTCTATTTCTGATTTGGTGTTCCATTTTAGGTTTGTTGTTCCATTCTAGGTTTTCTCTTCCATTTCATTGTTGTTCAATTTCTTAATTGCTATTCCATTTCTTATCTTCCGTTCCATTTCTTGTTATTGGTGTGAAGAACGATCTCAGGCTGTAGTGAGCATTGACATCTACTGTCCGACTCCCAGATCCATGATCTTTTCTCTGATTTCTTTTTCCATCAGTTTCCAAAGGGATGGGTTATTGCTACCGAACCCTTGACTGATAAATTACTTAGTTTTTTGAATGTGTGATTTAATCTTTTGAAATAGTTGAACTGTAAGCAAGCATCTGTTAATCCTGTATTTTCAAACACTGTGCTACTAGCATTACTCTGGCAAATGATAGCCTAAGACTGAGATACTCTTTGAAATAAAAAAAACGTTCCCAGATTGACATATTAATGTGAGGTAATTAGAGGTGAAAGAAACCCTTTTTATAGCTCCAAAGTTGGTAATCCAATTATTTTTTATGATGCTCGACATTGACACCATTTATTCACATATGCAATATTGCACATGGGTGTGTAACAGTTGAAGGCTATATGGTTTTGTGATCTCAACATAATTTGCAACAATTTGTATTTTTGTATCATCATCTCCATTGTCATTTTCAGAAGTAGTCACCTTTCCTATGTTGTTTGGGGACACACAACTCCTTAGGCATGGGGGAGAAGGGGATATTTAGTTCATCGATCAACGCTTCAATTCATCCTTCATATTTCTTCAATAGATTAGATTAACAGTCACATCAGCTCCAGCCTCCACTTCATCTTGCAGCTATCGTCATGGTAAAGGTAAAACTTGAGGTAAATTTTCCTTAAGATATTTAATTCATTTGATATTGAAGACATCTTTGATGATTAACCACCACATATTTTGTTTTCCATATACCCTCCATTTCCAAATTCCTCATTGATAATATAATGCAATCTACTCGAACAAGAAAAGTATATTGGTTGATGTAAACAAAAGGAGTAATAATAGTGCCTGCCCCTACTACATTCACAAATATTTTCAATTGTATGTATCCAATTAAGGATGAAAACATTCATTCCCTTCATAAATGAACCATCCATAAGCATTGGCCTTACCAGAGTAGCATATGCAACCACCTCATTTCATCGACTATCCCCATTGCCACTTATCATCTCATTCATCATTTCCCCCTATCATCTCTATTGTTTATCCTCAATTTGTATATCTCTCAAAATAAAATTTATTGTAGTCAAATAAGAATAGTGTTGCTCAAGAAGAACCAACACCTTCAAATCTTCATGCAGTATTTCTCCACAAGAACCAACCTTGCCCAAAGCCACGATACCATAAAATCTATAAATGAGGAAAGTACTTATTTCTATGAGGACATGCAAATCCTCAAGGATGGGGGGAATGTTGGACCTTAAATATGCCAATGTTTTCATCACACAATACCACGATTCATAGCCTATATTCATGCACTTTTAACCCATTTCTTACCCTAATTCCATAACTTACGCTAATTCCATAATCTATTTCTTCCGCTATATGGTTGTTTATTATTAGTTTTGTTGACTCTTTTATGATTAAAAATGAATTTTCTATGATTTTCTAATGACGGTTTTGCTAAGTCCATTTGTCGCAAGGTTCCATTTTTGAAAGTCTCCACAATTTCATTAAACTAGTTGTTGTAAGTAGAGTATGGGAATATCCAATTTGGGGCTTTCATATATCAGCAAATTTTTAGGAAATCTGAGAAAAGTTTTTGTTAAAAATAATCTCTGAACACATCCACATGACTTGGATTGAACCCAGGTAGGACATGTGGGTTTCTGCTAGGAAATGAAGAACTCTGCCCAAATTTGCAACAAATTTGAAACTGCCAACTTCATCCTTGATTTTCGTGTAGGTGAAGTCGAATAAAGAAATTATGGAACATGGGTTTTAGTCTGAGTATAGGAATTGACTAATTCTCAAACATATTTCTAAGATTCGTCACAATTTGGGAGATACTAATAGGTCTTGGAGTCATATTTGTATACAAATCACATAAAACTTAGATTTGTGAAATATCCAAACAACCAACTTTAGGCACGCTTTCTGAGGAGATGGAGTTGAATCAGAAAATTGCAAGACATGGGATTTATCATAAATATGGTCAGTTAGGTTCCATATGAACAATTTACCAAAATAAATTATGGTTGAGGAGATCAAGCCAAATCTTCATCACCAGTTTGTGTAAAATCACAGCAAACCTAGATTTTTGTGATCTCTTCCAAAATTGCAAATTCGTTTGGGAATCTAGTTTAAATGGATTTTGTATATATAACAGAGCTCAAGAAGGAAGCAAGGGAAGGTTAGGTTGAAAAGAGATATATATTGGATTCCTTTTCAAATCACAAACTCCACGCCAATCTGATGTAATTCATGTTTTGATTAATATGAAAGTTGGATGTTGATTTATCAATTGTGGTGATCTTTAATCTCTGAAATTGTAACCTAAAATATTATCGCACTATGGGAGGGCCCCTCATGGAAGCGATCTCACTATAAATTATCTTGGTTTTTGTCTATTTAATTGTGTGATTTAAAATTTGAATTGATGTGATCGCTAGAGTATTAATTCTCTTATATTTTCATGCATGATTCATGTTGTCTTCAATGTACTTGCTGCAAGGAGATTGCAGTCATCCTTATGCATCATTTTCCTTTCCATTATATTTCTTATGGTATAATAGATCTTGATACAAGCGTTTCATTTCAATATTATTATGAACAGAGGTTTAATGAATGTTTGATATTGGATATTTCATTTGTGCTTCATGATAGATCTCAACGATTTACTCTTTGATTTCATATCTGATTCAATATAATCTTTCCACAATCATAAAATCATTGGCAGCAATATTTGAGTGTAGATTTCTACAATCTTGATAGATAATTTCACTTGGAGATGGGTGTAAAGAAAACAGAGTACTCTACCTTTCCCTTCGTGCCATAACTCTACATGTTGGATTTGATACTTTTCTCTAAATAATTTATGTAAAGCACATATAAAGACATTAAAAATAGACATAAGTGAACCCTCTAAAGTAGATCAATCATTTGAATGCTATGACACATGTAAGTGATATATGAGTAAGAGTTATGGATGAACAATGATCCTTTGAAGCATTTAGTTAAATCACGTTTATGATCATTTAAGTTTAATGAGAGTTAAGTTTCGCTATTGTTTGTAATAATTAGCCTCATTATTGTACATTTAATTCTATGATTTTAAATTTTTGTATTTAGACAGGTGTTTCTGCAATGTGTTTTGGTAACTAATAGATTTCCATTTTATACTCAGTCTTGTAGATTAGATCCATTATATACATATTTATGTTTCATTATCATCTTAGGCATTATGTTGAATTATGGTAGATCAGAATAAATAAACAGAATAGATCTTGTCATTTCATTTCAGTACTTTCCAATTCTATTGCTACATTAGATTTACATTCTATACTAGATCATAATTTCTTTATTGCATTGTGATTTCTTTCGTGCATTAGATTAAGTGTGAGCTCCTTTATTTCAAGTGTGATTACTTTCTCGCATTAGGTTAATCGTGGATATTTTATGGCATTAGATTAACATTATTTCATTGCATGTGTCGTTACTTTTATGTACTATATTAAGGGTTTGATTCCATTGCAAGAGTGAATGCTTTTGGTGTGACAATTTAGAAATCATAGTTAGATTTGATTCAAGAATAATCCAACACTTTGAAATATTTTTCAAATTATTGCTTAAATATTCAGCTGTTCATTCCATGCTCCATTATGTTATTCTAGTTTAGGCTAGATTTTCCAATCCTATGTTGCATGAACTTGCGCCTCGAAGTTTACGAGCCCCAGTTTGATATTAAAGGTTGGTGAATTTGTAGGAATATAATTTCCCCAACAATGGCATGAAAACTTGGTTCATATGAATGAGAAAGGGTTGAAGGTATTGGTTGATCATAAGTTACTTCTAAGCTTGAAATATTTAAATTTGATTTTATGTGAGCATTGTCTTTATGGAAAAAAATCTAGAAGGAAATATAAAACAAGAAAACATGTTAGTAAAAAGTATTGTTGATTACATCCATTCAGATCTTTGGGGACCGTCTCCTAAAGTCTCTTTTGAAGGATCTTCATATTTTTTAACACTTATAAATGAATATTCTATAAAGGTGAGGATCTATTTAATGAAAATAAAAATTGACGTATTTGACGTTTTTAAGTAGCATAGATATTTGGTTGAAAATAGCATTGGTAGGTTAATTAAATGTTTGAGAATTGATAATAGAACTAAGTTTACTTAAAAATAATTCAAAAAATATTGCAAGGAACCTTGGATCGAAATACATAAAACCATTGTTTATACTCCTCACCAAAATTGTGTTACTGAACACATGAGGATGACTCTTCTAGAGAGATCAAGGAGTATTCTCACTAATGCAAAGTTGCAACAAGAATTATGGGTAGAAGCAGTTCTTACAATGTGCTATCTACTAATCAATCACCATTAACTACAATTTACTATAATATTCCAAAAGAATTATGTGTTCATTTGACATCTTAGTGGAATATTTCAGCCATTGCATTAAATTCGTCTTTCCAAGAGGACCACAATTGACTTTTGAAGCACTCAATTCAGATAAGGGAAAGTGGATTTTGGAAGTCATCCCATAAGTACAAAGTTATCAAGGTTGGTCTTCGGTCAAATGACACCTCTCAAGGAAAATATGGCACCCCTCAAGTTGCATATAAATAAAAGTGATCTCAACTTCATTTGGCACTTCATCAACTAAGAATATCTCTTCTCTATCCATATTTCATTGATTTGTAAAACTTAGAATTGTAGGGAATCTTTCACACGTGCGAAGCGCAATTGTCACTTTCAGGTTGATTGAATTTCATATTTGATTCTAGGAATTGACCAACGTTGATCAGGGGTTGTTTGACTGTGTTTGACTATGTTTTTTGTTGGGTTCTCTCTATTCTACTAGGTCAAACTTGTGGACTGAAAAACTAAGGAAATATGGGCTAGTTCACTACTGTTGACTTCAGGCTAACTGCATGTTCGATTGCAGAAACAAGTACAGACTTTGACCAAATTTGACTAGCTGTATTTGAACTGTTTTGAGCTAAATTTGACGAACATTCTAGGGTAAATTTGACCAAGCTCTTTTAGAGCGTTGACCATTGAATTTGTGGACTAGTTAGGGTTTTCTTTTTTTCCATTAACTATTGTTGACTTGGAAAAGGTTGCAGTTTCTCAAGACATGACTTTTGTTTGCTATCACTCTTATATCTATTTTGGATAATAGCTTAGAATATCAATTTCAATTGATATTGGATATTTCATATTGGATATTGGATTTTCAAAGCTTGACTTTGAGTCTTGGATGATGCACTCTCTCTATTGGACATTTGAAGAGAATCTAATAGAAGAAGAATTGGAAAGTGTTCCTCCTTGTGGGGGTTTTCCCCAGCCATTGACCGAATATTATGTCTCTTGTCTCTTCATTATCATTCATTGTGAATTTGTTTAATTTTTCTATCTACTATTTCTCTACTATCATTGGATAATTGGATAAGTGAAATTGTTAAATTGGATGCTTTTAGATATTGTTGAAGTTATAGTTGCAACATAGAAAAATTGATGAAAAAATAACATGGTATCAGCGTTCAGGTGAATATAAGCACAAGAGAAATAGAGAAAGAGAATCCATCTTCTAAGGATCTCATTTAAAGGGGAAAATATATTGGTAAAAAATGTCTACCACTTATTTCAAGCACAATGAAAAGCTAGCTGACTCATCTACCTTTGCAACATGGAAGAGAATGATCAATTTAACATTAGAAGAATATGATGTCTTGGAGTATGTGGAAGAAAACATTTCTCCACCACCAGAAAATGCTCCTAAAAATGCCAAATCCAAGTATAAGAAAGGTGACATTGGAGATAAGAATATTATTATTGTTTCTCTAAGAGAACATGTAGTTGTTTATATTTCATCCTTGAAGACTTCCAAAGAAATGTATGAAATGATTGTTGGAATGTACGAGGTAAAAAATTTGAGTCACATAATGGTATTGAAAAATCAACTCAAGGAGTTTATGTTGCATAAGGGAGAAACTATGCAATCATTCTTCGTAAGAATCACTGAGATCATGTACCAACTCTAGATTTCTCAAGAAATTATATGTGACAAGGAATTGGGGATTACCTCCCATAGTGGTATTTGTTAATCATGGGACGTGTTCAATACTACTATCAACAATAGGGAAAGAATCTCTTATTTTGATGAACTAATTTCTCTATACAATCAAAAGGAAAGATTAATGATATCTAGAGGAAGAATTGAAAGGGAAAAATGAAGGAGAGCCCATGGGATCCATTTCTCAAGGGAAGAAGATGAATTTCAAGATAGGAAAGGGAAATCTATCTAAATAAAGAAGACCTTCTCAAACGAATCCAAATTCCAAGGATTCAAGAAGGAGGGATAAAGATGTTGAATGTTATAATTATCTTAGAAAGGGTCAGTATGTTGGAGATTGTCCCAAAAAGAGAGATACTCCAAGAAGAAATTACTCAAGGTCCTATAAACATAATCATGGCTTGAACAAAAATAGGTAACATGAAAGAAGGAATATAGAAGAAGAAGTGAATCTCTTGATGATCATGATGATATCTATCATCCATCAAAGAGGTTAAGAAATTAAAGCTATGAAAGTAGTGCTACTAATCAATATTAATACATTCTCATTTCTGAATTATCTAGTTCATGTCCTTTGGATACCAGGAATAGTTGGCTGGATGATAGTGGGGCCTCTAATAACTTGTCTGGATATAAGAAGGTTCTCTCTAATTTGGCAAGGATGGAATCCAATTCGAATATTATTCCTACATACAACTCTGCTCATTTCATTAAGGGATTTAGACTATCAAATTTCACTTCGACTCTAGTAAATCTATTTTTCTTCATGATGTGATGTATTGGTTGGGATTGAAGAAGAATTCAGTATCCATATATTCTTTGGAAGAAAACAGAATGAGCATTGCATTCATCAAAGGAAATACATTTAATTGTCCTGTTGGATGCCCTATGAGATATGATTTCACATTGGGATCTATATTTGAAGAACTCTATAGAGTCATTGGTAGACTTCTTCTATCTATGATCAGTGATACAAATCATCAAGGAGAGTCATGGTACCGAAGGTTAGCCCATCTACATTATGATTCTCTTCCTAAATTGAATAAATTGGTCTCTGGGATCCTCGATTTTCAAGCCCAACATGATGGCATATGTCTAGGGTGTGCCAGTGGAAACTGGAAAGGGGACCATTCCCCTCTAGTGAGAACAACAAAAAATATATCCTTCACTGCATTCATTATAGTATATGCAGTCCAATTCCCAATAATTCACTTAGTGGCCATCTATATTACATCACCTTCATCAAATATTTCTTAAGGAATACATGAATATATTATTTGAAGCACAAACATGAGGCATTCAAAATGTTCGAGGTGTTCAACACTTTGGTTGAAAATCATACAAGAAATAAAATAAATATATTTAGGTATGAAAATGGTGGGTAATACATCTCAAATGAATTTATATAATTTTGAAAGAAGGAAGTAATGAAGAAGGAGACTATTCATCCCTACAATCCCTAACAAAATGAAGTAGCTAAGAGAAAGAATTTATCTATTATAGAAGTTTCCCGTGCCATGCTCCATGATCGAAATCTACCTAAGCTCCTTTAGGGTGAAGCAACAAACATAATGATATATGTTCAAAATATGGTGCCTCATAAAGCTTTGGACAACAAGACCACCTGGAATTATTCACAATTGTCGACCCTGATATTGGTCTTCTCTAATTTTTTTACTGGCCTATATATCTCCATGTGTGAAGGATAAAATAAATAAGTTGGAATCCATTGGTAGAAAATGTACGTTTTTTGGAAATAGTGAAGATTCTAAATCATTTAGAATATATTTTCCTAGTCAAAGTGATGTTTAAATAACCAACGATGTAACATTCAATGAAGATGCTATCCTTGGAAAAGAAAGGGACCTTCCTCTGAATCCTTCTCCTGAAGGTAAGAGTGATTATACATATATTATAGAAGGTCCATCCATGAATAAATCAAAGAGAGATATTTTTGATGACCCCATGGAGCTTATGTAACCCTTATATCCTCCTCCATGTGATCTGCCTATTAGGAAGAGGCCACAATGGATCAAGGAGATATTTCCAGATGGTAAAAAACAATTTGCTTGCTATGGAACATTTGGAGAGATCTAGAAGCTAGGAAAGTACCAAGCATATGTTGTAGCTATGAGAAATATGATTTGAGTTGATCCTCATACCTTTGAAGAAATTGTGATATAAAATGTTTGCAAGGAAGTTATGGGAAATTTGTGGTGACTTCGAAATGGATCTACAAAATTGAGCATGGGGTTGATGGAAGCATTGAAAAATACAAGGCAAGGTTTGTAACTCGTTGATTCTATCGAAAAGTGGGAGATGATTATAATGATATATTTTGTCCTATGGCTAGATATATAAGCATTCATTCATCAATAGCCCTTGCTGCAAGTCATGGATGGAATCTTCATCAAATGAATATGAATATTGCCTTCCTACATGGTTTGCTACAAGAATATGTGTATGTTAAACAACCCGCAGGATTTGATGTTCATGATAGGAAGACCCATGTATGCCAATTAAATAAAGATCTCTATGGATTCAATCAAGCCCTTGGTGCTTGGTATGCTCGCATCAACACTTACTAGATGAAGTGGGGTTTTGCAAGGAGAAGTGTTGATCCAAGCTTGTACTTCAAAGAAATCCAAGATATGCCTCTCATTTTGGTATTATATCTTAATGAGTTATTCTTGACAAGTGCACACCCTCTCATTCTAGAATGTAAGAGGAATTTACGTTCCGAGTTCAAAATGGAAATCTTGGTTTGATGCACTATTTCCTGGGACTTGAGGTTTGGCAAAGACTAGGTGATATTTTCCTTTCATAAGGAAAATATGTTCTAAATTTCCTAGAGAGATTTGGCATGGTTGAGTGCAATTGCTTCCCTACACCCATGGAGATGAATTTGAAGAAGGTATGTGGAGAAACCACCAAACCAAACTTAACAAGCCCTTCTAAGTATGGACAATTCATTAGTGCTCTGATGTTCCTTGTGAACACTCACCATGACATATATTTTACAGTCAACACTGGGAGCCAATTTATGACTCAACCTCACCATGTACATTGGGTCGTTGCTAAGCATTCTTTTCAATATTTACAAGTGACTATCGACCTTGGACTGCTATATGTCATTGGTGACATTATACTACATGGATATACAAATGCAGATTGGGTTGGTAGTGTCGGTGACAAGAAGAGTACCTCCTTTTGTTCTTTTAGTCTGGGACCTGCCATGATATCATGGATGAATAAGAGGAATAAGTTAGTAGAATTTAAAACTATATCATTATTGAGGCTAGGTATATTATATTCAAGCTAGAAAGTTATGAAACAATTTGGTTGATGAAGCGATTTGGAGAGCTATTTGAGCAGCTATTGGACAAAAACAGTCAGTTATTGTGATAACAAGCATAGGATCAACTCGTTGTTGAATCATATGTTCTAAGACAAGTCCAAGAATATGGGGGTTATATTCCATTACAAATGAGACATGGTGAAAAAAGGAGAAATGATACTCCTCCACATTTATACATATGAGAGGATAGCTGATATCCTCACCAAGGCTTTGCCGAAAGGGAAGTTCTTGGTTTTCAGAGAGTATCTTGGACTAGTTGAGATGACCGTTTCAAATAAGGGTCGTATTTGATCAAGAACACTAAGCAGTGCTCTTTCCTCTCAGTTGATCTCCTAGGGTGAGGAATGGATATGTAGGGATACTGGGGATGAGAGACTTATGGCCGATAGGATGTAGAGAGTTTGGGTTTCCCCTAGTCATAGTATGCCCCAGTTAGCATCCTGCGCAGTCTGTTGGATAAACTCTCACATATGGCCAATGGTTGAGGGAGTTGGTATAGAGTTTGATCCCTATCCCTTGTAGTAGATGAATCCCACCCAAGTCAGTGGATGAAAGTGTTCTACCATCTGACTCTTTAGGGTTAAGATGGATAATCAGGGACAATATGGTAAAGTGTGATCCTTACCTCTGGTAAGTCGATCTCACATATTGTTAGGCACTTTGGGATAGATTGTGATCCCTACGCATTGGGGTAGGTTGACCTCACAAATTTTATTTAGTTTTGGGTGGCAGATATGGCTCCTCAATGATGATGATAATGATGATGATGATTTTAGGTGGTAGGAGAGACTCCCCGATGGTGATAAACTAATGGTGGTATCTAGAGCTCCACTACAACATTTATTCTTCTTTAGATTCGAGAGTGTTCAACATAAGATGAGAAAATACAAGCATAGATAACTAGAGATACACATTGTATAATGATGAGATACATATGACGATCACATGATTCATCTAGAATTTCTCCCAATCTATGAGGGAGTGTCAATTTGGCAGCTCAGTGATAAATTCCCATCATTTCATTAAATTCCTCTTTATGAGTGGACCAAAATCTACTTTTGAAGCACTCAATTCGGATATGGGAATGTGGATTTTTGAATTCAATCCCACAGGTACAAGATTTTCAAGGTTGTCCTTGGGTCAAATGGTACGTCTCAAGGACAATATACCACCCATCAAGTTTCATATAAATACAGGTGGCCTCAACTTCATGTGGCACCTCGTCAACTAAGCACATATCTTCTCTTTCATCATTTCATTTGTTCTTAAAGCTCTGAATGGTAGGGAATATTTCATGCATGTGAAGGACAATTGTCTCTTTTAGGTTGACCTAATTTCAAATTTGTTTTAGTGCATTGACAAATATTGACTAGGGGATATCTGACTCTATTTAACTACATTTTCATTTGGGTTCTCTATATTATACTAGGCCACACTTGTGGACACAAAAAATCAGGAAATATGGGTTGGCTGTCTCGCACTCACTTCAGGTTGACCACATGTTTGACAACATAAATAAGTGCAGACTTTGAGTGAATTTGACTAGTTGTATTTGGACTATTTTGGGATGATTTTTACCAACATTCTACGTCACATATATTTTTTCCTTAACCGAGCTGTTTTGGATGGTTGACCATTGACTTTGTAGACTAGTTAGGGTTTTCATTCTTGTGGTTGACTCTTGTTGACTTGGACAAATTTGTAATTACTCAAAAGTTGATTTTTGTTTACTCTCTCCCTTGTCTCTCTTTTAGATAATAACTCGGCATAATGATTTAATTGTATTTTGGACATTGGCTAGTCAAAGCTTGAATTTGACACTTGGATGATGTACCCAACCTACTGAACATTTGAAGACAATCTAACGAAAGAAGAATTTCAAAAGGTTTTCGCTTTGTGGGGTTTGTTATCCTCCACAATGTCCCAAGCTTAGAGGAGGTCGATAGAGGTAACCATAGATCAATCTTTCAGTTTGGTAGATATCCTTACCAAACCAGAGAGTGCTGTCTCTATGATCACAACCAATGAATTGACTAGAAATGTAATAGTTTTTAGGCTAGGTATACTAGGCTCAGATATGGTTTGAAATTTTTAAGGTTTTGATGTTGGATAAGGGAGAAAAACTAGGTAACTGTGTCAAACGATAAAAAGGTTACAACAAAATGATATGGAGGAGAAAGGTAGCAATACTTTTGTAATGGATCTTAGGGTTTATTGGTGTAGTGTAGTGTTTAAAGGAAGAAAAATTTCTTAATGAGCATGAAACATGAATTCATTAAGCAAGAAAGAAATTAACACATAATGAGATTTCCATCAAAACATAGGTTTATGCAAAGAATTATGTTTATAAATTGTAAGGAAAACCATTTAATAATTGACAAATGGAAAGCAAAGATGAATATATTTCACATAAAGTTATAACAGAGAACAAATCATCACAAAATTACTCCACGTGAACTCCTAGATAACAACTTCAAACTATATCCTTTGATTTATAGAAAATGTCCAAGTACAAGCTACAATAGTTCTCTCCCCTGATGTCCAACCTGTTCTATGAGTGATAAAATGATACATAAGGACCAAAAAAACATCTTCGTACTCTCAGTGGTCGAATCCATGACTTATTGAGCTATTCCCAAAATGTCTCAACCAAAACCCTAATGTCTAGGGAGGTTAACAAACTCTCCCTCAATTTGAGAAACTAATTCATTTGACCCAAAACAAGTGAAATTTTCATTTATCTACCTAACTTGATATTCACATAGTATAATTATACCTCAATTACATAATTTCATTCTCAATTACATCATTTAAATAGGTAAAAAGTCAAACTAGGTCAAACTGATGAAGAAAACTAGCCTCGTGGAAAAAGCACAACATGGCTGGGGAAAAGCGCAACGTGAGATTGTATGTTAGGTCCCTATAATACTAGTGATTACCCCATTACTATTTTAGTTGTATCCCTTATCAATATTATTGTGCCCCTATTGTCCACATATTGTTATTACTGTGTCGCACAGAATCACTCTATTGTTATTTTTGTGGCTTTAAATTATTATTGTTAAGTCGATTGGGTTATATTGTCACTCCTTAGACTCCTATATATAGAAAGGAGGTTTTGTCATTTGAATCATCCAAGAATTGTTCATTTATGTAATGGAAAGGAGGTTTCCCCCTCAAAGAGGCTGCATTCTAAGGTGTTGATCTATCTTTTCTATCTTTTTGTTAGCTGGTTTCGTAACATTTGATATTAGAGCTTTCGATTCTAGGGTTTCACGGCTCCAAATAGGTCATCATGGAATTTTCGCTATAACTTTTTTTTTGTGACATTTTAGAAGCTGAAAGAAAACCCATTTGAGACGAAATCACACTAAACTCAGATCCAATTTCAGAGCTTTTCGCACTATATTTGGAGAGATATGATTTGAGGAATTTGGTCTTTTTGCAGACTCTTGAATTACATTCCAAACATATGACCTGGGAAAATCGTCATAAATTTCTCTCTGAACATAGGATTGGAATTTCATAATAAGGTATGGAAAGAGGACAAATTGTAGCTTCTTTTATATATTTTTCATAGCCAAAGGTCAAAAGAGTGACTCATGGCACACCATACGAATTTACTCTACTGAATTACTCTATAGTTAGGTCACTATGGGATATTTGGCATAACTCTTCCATGAAGAATCCAATTTGTATCAAACTATTGGCATTGGAAAGAGGATGTAGAGGGCTACTGCAAGTCAAAATTTCAGAACTCGATGATCGAAAATTACAGAGATACATTAGATTCAATATCAAGCTCCTACAAAGTGAAAAAAGGTGTGTAGTTTTTTTAAATTTTTGCATAATCTTGGTACCAAAAATTAGTTTGAAAGAATTACAAAGGCATAGTAAACATTATTTTTGGTAATTTATGCCCCAAGGAAAAAAAATGTAAACGCCCAATAAGCAAACTGAAAGCTCTAGCATGACTCATGAAGAAGAGGAGCAAATGCAACATGATATATCAAAATTATGAGACCAAGTGCAACAAGTGTCACTTGCACAAAATGTAACAAAATATAAGATGGATGGTTTAAAAAAGAATGTAGAAGATAATATGGATGGTTTAAAGAAATGCGTAGAAGCTAATATGGATTGTTTAAAGAAAGTCATAGAAGCGAAGATGAATGACATGGAAGCTAAGATGGACGATTTGAAGATAGATTTGAAGACAGATTTGACAAAGATTCTACAAGAAATGCTTACTAATGGTGAAGGGGTAGTAAAGGAAACTCATGATGAGAACCAAATAAATGTTAATCATGATTTCATAGACTCTAATTTTGGACCAAAGACCCGCCATATTCCAAAAATCGATATGAGGAAGTTTGATGGCAAGGATCCCGCAACATGGATATTACAGATGGAGCAATTTTTCGATCTCAATAATGTGCAAAACATACAAAAGGTACATATTGCAACTTTATATTTGGAACCAAATCAAGTTTTATGGTGTCAATGACTTTGCTCTCGTAAACAATTTATCACTTGGGCAATTTTTATGGAAGAATCGATAACACATTATGAGGATACAAAAAGAAACCCTTTTTTTTTAGCCAATTGATAAGTCTCCAACAAAAGGGTTCAATAATGTAGCACATTGAGGAGTTCCAAAAATTGAACATAAGGGTAAAAAATATTCCAGAGGAACATAGGATTGATGTGTTCATAGGCACATTAAAGGATAATATCCAACATGATGTTTGCCTTTGGGAACCTGATTCATTAAAGAAGGCATTCAGGTTAGCAAGAAAAATGGAAAGAAAAATTATGGCAACCAGGAAACATACCACTCACAACTATAAAGATGGAAGTGTTGTTGCCCCTAGTCTTCCACGACCTATAATGTTGACACCACAACAATTGGAAGGAAAAAGAGCAAAAGGGTTTTGTTATATTTGTGATAGAAAATACACTAAAGGTCATAAGTGTGCCAAGAAGAAATTATTCTACAGAGATTGTGAAGAGGAAGAAGAAAAGGAGCAAGAATGGTCAAAAGAAGAGAATATAATCCAGGAACAAAGCCTAGATAACGAAGAAATGAATCCGACCATATCTTGTAATGCATTGGCTAGAACTACCACTCCTCAAACAATCAAGATAGAAGGACAAATCAAGAAGAAAATGGTAATATTGTTGATTGATTTAGGAAGTACCCGCAATTTTATTCATTGTAAGATAGAAAAAGAATTGAATTGCTTCCTATATCTAACACCAGAGTGTCAAGTGGTGTTTGTAAATGGAGGAACAATAAATTGCTCTGGAAAGTGCCATAATATCAAGCTATCAATGGGAGAATATGTATTGACTAGCCCAATGCTTTCCATTCCCAATGGGAGGTGTTGATGTTGTACTAGGAGTCTAATGGCTACAATCCTTGAGTACAATAGCTTTTAATTTTCAAGAACTTTTCATGAAATTTTCTGCGGAAGGAAAGGAAGTTGAATTAAGGGGTATTGTAGGGAAACTGGGAATGATAATCAACTCTAATGGTATGACAAAGCTTCTAAAAAGGGAAAAAAGAACTGCAATTGCACAATCATGTTCGCTAGATGTTTCCACATCAGAATCATCTATTTCTCTAGATCTCCAAAAAGTCTTGGACAATCATTCAAATGTATTTGAGACTCCCAAAGTTCTCCCACCTATTCATGATCATGATCATGCTATTCATCTGATTGTAAGAAGTGTTCCTCCAAACACCAGGTTGTACAGATATCCCTATGCCCAAAAGAGTGAAATTGAATATATGGTTGCAGAAATGCTAGAGGCTGGTATAATTCAACCTAGTCAAAGTTCTTTCTCTACTCCAGTAGTATTGGTGCACACGAGGGATGGATCATGGCGCATGTGTTCGGATTATAGGGAGCTCAACAAGCTCACTATTAAAGATAAGTTTCCCATTCCACTCATTAATGAATTACCGGATGAATTTCATGGATCAATTTACTTTACCAAGTTGGATCTTCATTCAGCATATCATCAAATCACAATGAAGACCGAAGACATTATGAAAATGACATTTAGAACTCATGAGGGGAATTATGAATTTTTGGTCATGCCTTTTTGCCTTAACACTGCACCTTCTACATTTCAAGGATTGACGAATTCCATCTTCAAACAGTTGCTTAGAAAATTTGTGTTAGTATTTTTTGATGATATTCTAATCTACAAGAAGTCTTGGAAGGATCATGTTGAACATGTTGACAAGGTGCTACAACTATTGGAGGAGAAACAATTATATGCAAAAAGATCCAAGTGTTTCTTTGGAATAGAAGAGGTGGAATATCTGGGTCATATTGTATCTCATGGAGTTAAGGTAGACCCTAGAAAAATTAAAGCCATTAAGGAAGGGAAAATCCCCACATCTATAAAGCATCTGCGAGGATTTCTTGGGTTGATAGGGTATTATCACAAGTTTGTTAAGAATTATGGGAGAATAGAAGCACCTCTAACAACATTATTGAAGAAAGATGCATTTTCATGGACTCCAGAACCAACAAAGGCCTTCGAACATCTTAAAGTGGCAATGTGCCAAGCACTGGTCTTAGCTACACCGGATTTCACAAAACCTTTATTGTGGAATGTGATGCTTCCGAAAATGGAATTGGTGTTGTTTTAATGCAAGATGAAAGACCCATTGCTTTTGAAATTCGTCCAATGAAGGGAAAGTGTTTACACAAAGCTATTTATGAGAAGGAAATGTTGGAAATACTACATGCACTTAAGAAATGGTGACCCTACCTAATGGGAAGACACTTCAAGGTAAAAATGGATCATGACAGCCATAAATACTTTTTAGGACAAAGATTATCCTTTGAAGAGCAACAAAAGTGGCTCACAAAGATGTTGGGTTATGAATTTGAAATCATCTATAGAAACAGGAAGAAAAATGTGGTGGTAGATGCACTCTAAAGAAAGGATGAGGATGTGGAAGCATTGTTGTGCGCCATTCCTATTAGCCAACCAGATTAGATAAATGAAGTAAGGGAGGAATGGAAGAATGATGAAGAAGTGTGGGCACTTATTCGAAAGTTACAACAAGATTCCAATACATATGATACATTTAGCTAGCAAAATGATTTGTTATGGTACAAAGATCACCTATACCTTTGTAAGAATTCCCAACTCAAACAAAAGATTCTTATGGAATTGTACACTTCTCCCTTAGGAGGGCACTTGGGATTTTTAAAAGCTTACCAAAGGGTTAAGAAGGATTTTTTTTGGGATGGCCTTAAATCAGATACTCAAAATTTTGTGGCGGAATGTTTGGTTTGCCAACAAAATAAAGTTGAAAAAATTAAGACCCCGAGTCTATTACAACCTTTATCGATTCCAAGCCAATGTTGGGAGGAGGTTTTAATGGATTTTATCACATGTTTACCAAAGTCTAAGGGAAAGAGTGTCATCATGGTGGTAGTTGACAAACTTACCAAGTATGCACACTTTTTTTCATTATCACTTCCATTTAAAGCCAGTACAGTTTTTACTGCATTTATGGAAACAATTCAAAAGCTACATGGAAACCCAAAGATTATTGTAAGTGATAGAGATCCCATTTTCACTGGAAATTTTTGGACATAATTATTTTCTTGTCTTGTTACTCAGTTAGCTCATAGCTCATCTTATCATCCTCAATTTGATGGGCAAAGTGAGATAATAAACAAATGTTTAGAAGGACATCTTCGTTGCTTTGTATCTGATAAATAGACACAATGGGTCAAATTTTTGCCTCTAACTAAATGGTGGTATAGCACTTCCTTCCATACAACAACAAAAATGACCTCATTTATGGCACTTTATGGATGTCAGCCACCATCCATCATGTCATATTTAAGAGAAAATTCTAAGGTTCAAGTAGTGGAACATCACATCGAATATGAACAGCAAGTCCTCGAACTCTTAAAGGATAACCTCGTGTTGGCACAAAATAGAATGAAACAACAGGCAGACCAACATTGCAGGGAAATAAGTTTTGATGTAGGTGATTGTGTACTCATACGACTACAACCATCTAAACAAATGTCCCTCAAGCAAGCTAAGAAGGATAGTAAATTATCACCAAAGTATTATGGTCCGTACAAGGTGTTTCAAAAGATGGGTACTATGGCATACAAATTGGAGCTTCCTGCAGCTTCTTGAGTGCACCCAGTTTTCCATGTTTCATGTTTAAAGAAGGTTGTAGGCAACAAGCTCCCAGTTCAAATAATATTGCTAGAACTTGATGAGGAAGGAAAAATTATATTGGAATTGAAAGAACTCACAGAAACAAGAACTCGACAGCTACGAAATCAATCAATTTAAGAGTATCTCATCAAGTGGAAGAACTTATCCACAGAAGATTCCACATGGGAGGGTGAAAATTTTATACAAAAGCATCCAAAACTACTCAGGCATTGAGCACAACACTTTTTTGAAGGAGAGAGGCATGTTAGGTCCCTATAATACTAGTGATTACCCCATTACTCTTTTAGTTGTATCCCTTATTAATATTGTTGTGCCCCTATTGTCCCCATATTGTTATTACTGTGCCCCATAGAATCCCTCTATTGTTATTTTTGTGGCTTTATGTTATTATTGTTAGGTTGGCTCGGTTATGTTGTGACTCCTTAGACTCCTATATATAGAAAGGAGGTGTTTTCATTTGAATCATCCAAGAATTTTTCATTTATGTAATGTAAACGAGGTTTCCCCCTCAAAGAGGCTGAATTCCAAGGTGTTGATTTATCTTTTCTATCTTTTTGTGAGCTGGCTTCATAACATTGTAGGACACTTTTGGAGGCCTTCTTAAACTCGCAATTGATCTCATGATAGGTAATTGAAAATATATCTCTATCTAGTTATCCATAGAGCCCTAACACACTGAAAATGATGATGTATAGCTCCTCGAAAATAACTTCTCCGAATACTAGTAAAAAAGCATAGTGTGGCCTCCAAAACAAGGCAAAAAGGTGTTTTTTAGGTGGTTGTTGGCCATTTTATCCTTGTAAGAGTTGATGACTTGGGCTTCCAGGTGTCCAAAATTGATGTATGGGTCAAAATATATCCAACCATGCAACGTTTTTTCCATTTGGAGCTCTCCAAAAAAGCGTAGTGTGTCCCACGCTACGCTTTTAGCAGGGAAACTGTGCCAAAAATTGCCAAATTTTTGCGACAATAGAGCTAAAAGGTGCATCGATATATCTTTAACCATAGCTAATTATAAAAATACTAGATATTTTTATGTTCTTTGGAAAGCTATGAATAATAACCTCCTCCCGTTTTCCAAGATTCATCTCCTTTTGGCCACAATCTTCTCTGAACAAAGGTGACTAAAACAAAACATTGCACAGTCAAAAAAATAAGCTGAAATGAGGAAATATTGTCTCCTAATACTTGATACTTATGTGACAAGTGAGAGATGTTTTTGTATAATAGAATATTAGGAACCCAAACCTCCTCTAGTTTTCAAAAATACTTTCCCATATATTCAAAATCCAAGTTTGTAGTTGGTCACTAAAATACTGAGCAACTCTCTCGTAGCAAGTGTATTTTGCAAATTTCTCTCAATGAAGGATACATAAGAGGTGCTAGATGTTTAATTAGTTTCCAATGAGATTCTTAAACCTGTGAGTATGGAAATGAAAGCCTTTTTATTCTTTGGATGGTCCTTTGTAGCTTGAAATTTGATCTTTGCTTTGGTAGTGGCAGGGCATCTTATGCCCCTTTGAGAAATGATGAGACGAGGTAGTGTAATGCAACATTGTCTTATTTGAAATAAAACATTACCTTCACCTTTATTTTTCTTTCCCTCAGTTACAAACTCCCTTTACCCACTGACTCACATGATGTACATGTTTTTTGTTTTTAAATATGGTATCATGATGACACATGGAGTGAAGCACTAGACCATGACCTAAAATGAGGAATTTAACCATTTCATAATCCAAGATACTTGAATGAAAATATGATATCTCAAAGAAGACAATTCCCATTATGAGTGATGAAGACCCTGAGGAAGTGAAGGGAGCAGCAGTGACCTAGACACAACAGCGAGAGACTAAATTTTATTTTGAAACCTAATGAAATGATAAAATTTGACTTGAGACCCCTAAGACAACTTGGTAAAATCATATTTGATCACTTGTGATAGACGAAACTGGCTGACACTAACATTAGCTCTAGCTGGGGTTGGAAGGTCCTTGGAGGTCTCAAGAACACCGTAGAACAAGTAGCCTCATTCATTAGGCATGGAGTTAAAATGAAAATACTAAACTCAAACTGAAAACCGACTGACTAACTGACTTTGAAAAAATGAAAAAAAAAACTGAATAAACTTACTTATGGTAGTAGACCATCGAGATCTTAGGGCCTTCATTTCCACCTTTAAATCCTGATGATAACCGCAAACCTGTTGAATACATATATATGTGTGTGTGTGTGCATGTGTGTGTGTGTGTGTATAATCATGTGTAATGATATCTCCACTGTAAACAATCCAAGAAATGGCTACTTACTTGAATCTTGTTCACACTTTCCTTGAGCAGGTAGGAAATACAAAATGTAGGCCACTCCAAGTGTCCACTGAACATGTGTACATGATCCATAAATATAATAAAGCTCATCTCCCTTGATGAATGCAACAACTTGACAAAAGAATATTGAAACTCATGAATGACTACCTTTTCTTGGTGATCAACAATGAGACAAGAATCTTCTTCATTTTTAGACATTGGTTTTTTTATAAAATGAAGTTTTTCATTCTCAAGTGAAACATATGTAGACTAAAAATTGTTGGATGAAAATTGTAATGGGACTCCTGTTGAACAAGACAATGAAGCCAACTACCTGATCAAATTCATGTCATCTTTGTTTTGAAGATCATAGTTAGCTAATCGAGAAGGACTTTGACTACAAATATCATCCATAACATCAGCGATTGGATCAAGGAGAACATGAGAGGACTGTTGCAACTTGTCCTATATTAACTCCAATTAGGCTACATGATTTTCTATAAACTCTTCATGTTTCACACTGTCGGCTGCATTTTCAAACTGAATGTTGTTGAATGTTGATTTGTGACTGTGATTGTCGACCGAAAAAAGGTTCTATATTACAAACAACATTCAGAACAAATTTAGGGGAAGGTTTGCCAACTGTTGTTAACATTATTATTTTCTTCCTTGGTAACCTTATAGTTTTCACTTATTCTTTCAAAAGAAGAGAAACACAAAGGTAAGAATTCTTGCTCAAGAATTTCATGGTCTTCTCTGTGCTCAACATCAAAAATGAAAGATTGTTGGTTTCTAATGTTAGGGAAGTTTTCTCTCAGTAATTGAAATGATGTAAAACATAAAGGAAAATACCTTTCACCTGATTTGAAATTTTTTGGATTCTCTTCATCGTTGTTATGATTTATATGCATAGGTTGAGTGCTACATATGAGTCTCATTAATGAAGCTTCTTCCTCCCAAAAACATGTCGTTGATTTCCTTCTAGAGTCAGCCTCTATTTCAACAAAATAATCCTCATCAAAAAAATCATACTTGGGTAGCTCATGATTATAAGGAATGGCATCAAACATACACATTAGATCAGGAGATTTATCCTCCATGGGTTTATCTATAGATTCATCTTCATGACTACCCATAAATGAATACATAAAACAATCACTTTATGATCTATGGTAACTGAAATTAGAAGCAAAATGATTAGGGTCAGTAACCTCTTCTTCTTCTCCAATAAGTGGGACATGGTGTTTTTGAATTTTTTTTTTAACTCTCATGGTGATATTTTGGATAATTTCTTCCATTGTGCTTACCAAAATGTCGAGCTTCAGTTATGAATATGGCAGCTCTTTCTTCTTTATGTTCACCCTTGATTCTTCTTTCAACTTTGATCTTTTGACAAGAAAATGGCTTCCACAACTATTGCACTATCCTGCATTTCTTCGAGTGTTGTAGTGTTCCTTTCTCTCAATTGAAATGCCCTTTCTGGGTCAAAGGCATCCGAGTAGTGTAAAATAAAGAAACTAGGAGGTAGTTTTATATCAGCAGGCATTGAATGGTATACTTGATTGAATCTAGCTGAAAAGTGTTGGACCGTTTCTCTTTGTTGTCTTTCCACATGATTATATTCTTCTAAAGTCAGAAAAGGATTCCTCTTGAACGCCCACTTATCAAGGAATACTTTCACAAATTGATGGAAATAAAAAATGCTTGCAACTAGAAAGTTCTTAAACCATTTCTTAGATTGGCGTTGCAAAGATAGAGCACAAAATCTTGATATTGACATCATCATCTTCAACCTAAAAAAGATCGATTTTTTTTTTTTTTAAATGATGTTACCATATTCTTCGTCAAACTTTGGAAGGTATTTGAAATAATTTTCTGGGAAATCATGGAGTATAGGAGGTAAGACGAGTGGCTTGTGTCTATCTGGAATTTTACAAGTTATAGGAGTATGTACCAAAGCTATAGGATTAATCTCAATCTCTTGAGGCTCATGAATTTGAAGATCGTCATCATAAGATTTTAAATAAGGGTCTTGACAAAGATGAAAGCCATATGGAGAGTTTGTATTCACAACCTTCAAAGGAAAAGAATCAAATTACATTCTGGGAATTTTTCTCAAATAGAGTATACTCTAGAAAACCTTATTGACATTCTCAAGAGAAGAGAATAAATAATTTACAATAAATAACATGATTTCTTGGATGAAATCCCAATTTGAATACATAATCTTGCCATATTTTCCTTGCATGTTTATGTTTGTAAGGTTCATCCTTCAGTGGAGTCTTTCAATTAAGCTTGAAATTTGATTTGGAGTCACTAGGTGAATGATTTCAGCCTTCCTGTCTCTGGCAATTGTCCACCGTCAGCAATTAGATATGATCCTTATCATTCTTTGTCAGTGAAGATATGATCTCTTATTTCCCCAGTAACGAAACCAAAATGTTATCCTCCACAATGTCCCAGACAAAGAGCAGATCGACGGAGGTAACCACATACCAGGATTTTAGTTTGGTATCTAGCCCTACCAAACCAAAGAGGGCTCTCTCTACGATCATATCCAATGAATTGACTGGAAAAGGAATAAATTTTAGGCTAGGTATACTAGGCTCAGGTAGGCTTTGAAAGTTTTAGAGTTTTGATGCTGGATCATAGAGAAAAACTAGGTAGCTAGGTCAAATGATCAAAGGGTTATGACAACAAAGATATGGAGGAGCAAGGTAGCAATAATTTTCTGATGGATATTAGGGTTTTCCATTGTAGTTTAGTGTTAGAAGAAGAAAAAGGTCTTAATGAGCATGAAACATGAATTCATTAAGCAAGAAAGAAATTAACACAAAATGATATTTCCATGAAAAAGATAGCTTTATGCAAAGAATTATGTTTATAAATTATAAGGAAAACCGTTGAAGAATTGATGATTGGAAAGGGAAGACGAATATATTTCATTTAAAGTTATAACAAAGAAAAGAACAACATCACAATCTCACTGCACATGAATTCCTAGATAATAGCTACAAACTGTATTCTTTGATTTCTAGAAAATGTCCAAGTACAAGCTACAATAGTTCTCTCCTCTGATGTCCAACTTTTTCTATGACTGAGAAAATGATACATAAAGACCAGAAAAACATCTCCCACTCTTTGGGGTTGAATCCATGACTTGTGGATATGTTCCCCAAATGTCTCAACCAGAACCCTAATGACTAGGGAGGTTAACAAACTCTCCCTTAATTTGAGAAATTGTTTCATTTGACCCAAAACAAGTGAAATTTGCATGTCTCTACGTAATTTGACATTAATCTAGCATAATTACACCTCAATTACATCAATGAATGATCACTTGCATCATTTACATAGGTAAAATGTCTAACTAGGTAAAATCGATGAAGAAAATCAGCCTCCTCGAAAAGGCGCAACGAATTTGGAAAAAGCACAGCCTAGCTAAGGAAAAGTGCAACTCGAGATTGCAAACCACTTTTGGAGGAGTTTTAGAACTCCAAATTCAGCTTATACTAGCTGAATGGAAATCTCTCTATATATAGTTATACATAGATCCCTGAATCCCTGAAAAGGATGAAGTATAACTTCTCAAAAGTGACTTTCTCCCAAGATTGGTCAAAAGGTGTAGCGTGGCCTCCAAAACAGGGTAGAAAGGTGTTGTTTAGCTAGTTTTTGCCCATTTTCATCCTATAAAAGTTGATGACTTGGGTTTCTAGGTGTCCAAAGTTGATGTAGGGGTCAGAATGTATCCAACCATGTATATTTGTTTCCATTTGGAGCTCTACAAAAAAAGTGCAACGTGGCCCATGCTATGCTTTTGGCAAGGTGATTGTGCCAAACATTTCCAAATTTATGTGAAAATAGGGCTGAAATGTGGACCAATATATGTTTAACCATAATGAATTTTAAAAATAGGAGAGAATTTTTTATTCTTTGGCATTTTATGAACGACAAAGTCCTCCCTTTTGGCAATATTCATCTCTTCTTGGCCACAATCAGCTCTGAAACAACATGGCTAAAACAAAACATTGCATAGTTAGACAAATAGGCTGAAATGAGGAAATATTATCTCCCAATCCATGATACCTTTGTGAAAGGTGAGAGAGGTTTTTGTATCTTAGCATGTTATGGTCACAAACCTCCTCCAGTTTTCAAACATACATTCCCATTTGTTCATAATCTGAGTTTGTAGTTGGTCACTAAAATACTAAGCAAATCTCCCATAGAAAGTGTATTTTGGGCATTTCTCTCAATGGACGATGAATAAGAGATGTCAGATGTTTACTTACTTTCCAAGGAGATGCTTAAACCTATGAATGTTTAAATGAAACCCTTTTTATGTTTTAGATGGTCCTTTGTAGCTTGAAAGTTGGTCTTCGCTTTGGTAGTGGCATGACATCATATTTCCCTTTGAGAAATGATAAGGCAAGCTAGTGCACTAGAACATTGTCTTATTTGAAATAAAACATCACCTTTACCTTTATTTTTCTTTCCCTAAGCTGCTAAAACCCTTTACCCACTCACTCACATGATGGACATGTTTTTTGTTTTGACATATGGTATCATGATGACACATGGAGTGAAAATTTAGACCATGACATAAAATGAGGAATTTAACCATTTCATGACCGAAGACACTTGAATGAGTATATGATACCTTGAATAAGATAATGGCCATGATGATTGATGAAGACCATGAGTATGTGAACGGAGCACTAATGGCCTAGACACAACAACTAGTGACCAAATTTTATTTTGTAACCTAATGAAATGATAAAATTTGGCTTGACACCCCTAACAAAAGTTGGTAAAAGCATATTTGATCACTGGTGATAGGCAGAATTGACTGACACTAATAGGGTCTTCCCCTAGTCATTCACCAAATATTTTGTCCCTTGTCTCTTGTCTATCTTTCATTGTGCATTTTTTTAATTTTTTTTTCTTTGATGTCATTGGTTAATTGAAGTCTAAGAAAAATTGCTAAATTGGATATTATTGGATATTGTTGAATTATTATTTGCAACATAGAAAAATTAACAAAAAATAATATGGTATCAGAGCTAAGGTGAATACAAGGAAAATAGACATAGATGAAGAGCATCCATCTTCTCAGGAGCTAATTGAAAGGGGAAAACCTTTTGGTCAAAATGTCTACCTCTTATTTCAAGGACAGTGAAAATCCAATTGACTCATTTTGCTTTGAAGCATGGAATACCACAATCAATGTGACATTAGATGAATATGATGTGTTAGAGTGCATTTGAGGAAATATTTCACCACCACTAGAAAATACTCATTAACCTTCCAAATCCAAGTATAACAAAGGTGAGATTAAAGTTAAGAATATTTTTATTGATTCTTTAAGAGATCATCTACTTGTTTATATTTCGTCATTGAAGATGTCCAAACAATTTTATGATAATATTGTTGGAATGTATGAGGTAAATAATTTGAGCTACATAACGGAATTGAAAAATCAACTCAAGGATTCTAAGCTGCATAAGGAAGAAACTACGCAATGATTCTTCATAAGAATCACTAAGATTAGGGACCAACTCTCAATTACTCAAGAAATTATACTTGATAAGGAATCAGTGATGACCTTCCTTAGTGGCCTTCCTTGTTGGGTTGCATTATATTCTTTCAATGACTAGCTACCCTATATTAAGTTGGGCAGACCTACCTATGGTTTTTTCCATGGTTTCCTCACATGGTTTTGGATGCGATGGTTTTCGGTCCATGGTATTGCATACTTTGGCATGTATAAATATGTATTCAAAAATTGAAAGGATCATAATGAAAAATCAAGCTGGTAGTCCCGATTTTGGGATCCAGGGGAAAATATTGTATGTGTTATTCTCTCCAATTGTTTATTTTTTTCTTAGAATTTGTATGCACGTAATTCCTGTGCGGGTTTAGAACCTATATTTGGTATCAGAGTTGTTTCGTCTTTAAGGGGACACCTTTGTTGCTGAGGGGTTTCACTTGGGTCTGTGGGAGACCATGTTTAGTGGGAGATCTGTGGGACCAATTCTGGTGGGGAAAGAAGATGGCAAACAGTGGAAAGATAGAGATCGAGAAATTTAATGGTCAGAGTTTTCAGTTATGGAAACTCAAGATGGAGGATCTGTTGGTGGATAAATATTAGTGGATTGCGGTAGGTCCAGGTACTAAACCAACATGAGTATGCAATGAAGAATGAAAGAAGCTGGATTAGAAGGTAAAGAGCACAATATGATTGTGTGTCTCAGATTCAGTATTGTTGAATGTATCAGGGGAAGCTACGATGAAGGCTTTGTGGGTCGAGTTAGGGACTTGGTACAAATCTAAGTCTTTGGTGACTAAATTTCTCCTATGGAATGAAAGATGGAGACTCGTTGACAGAGCATCTAAATGCATTTAATATTGTGGTAAGTCAGCTATTTTCTTCTAATATTAAAATTTGATATGAAGATAAATATATTAGTTTTTTGTGTTCTCTACCATATTCATGGGATTGTCTAGTTATTGCAATAGGTAGAAATGCAACTGCATTGTAGTTTGATGAAATAGTCTCATCCTTGCTGACGGAGGAGATGAGATGAAAAAATATGGAGAGCCAGATTAGTGATGCCTTGTATGTATGAGGATGGTCCAAAAATAAAAGCAAAAATAAGTCATCAAGTGGGAGATCTAAATCTCCAGGAAAACCTATAAAGGTGGTGTGGTAGAAATGCAGAAAGGAAGGGCACTACAAAAGGGACTGTAAATATAAAGCTCCTGACAAAGGAAAGGGATTTGATGATGCTCCTTCTACAAATGCGAAAACCACCTCAGATGAAGGTGGGGATGTGTAGTTGTCTTCTTCAAGTACAAATGTATATCATGAGGCATGGTTGATTGACTCAGATGCATCTTTTCACTTCACTCCCCATAGAGAGTGGTTTTGTGAGTATGGGAAATATGATGGTCGTGATGTCTTCTTGGGGGATGATAGGAGGGCTAGAATCACTAGTCACAGAAAAGTAAAGTCAAAGTTGCAACGTGGAATGATTAGAACACTTCCAACAGTTTTACATATTCCTGCATTTGCCAGAAATCTGATTTTTGTAAGCAACCTAGATGTTGCAGGTGTAAAAATAGTGTTCGAGAAGGATACCTGCAAGATGGTTCAAGTAGTACTGGTATTGATTCGGGGAGTTCAGATTAGAACTCTGTACAAGCCGCAAAGTTCCACTGTTGTTGATGCGTGTAATAGTTCGGTGGTTCCTGAAAGTGGAGCAAAAAATCTAGTGGTCTCTGGAGAAAAGACCATGTTGTGGCATCAAAGGCTTGGACATATTCGAGAGAAGGGCCTTTGAATACTTCATGGTAAAGGTATGGTAGAAGTTATGACTAATATATCTCTGGATTTTTATTTATGTGAAAATTGTGTATATAGGAATTAGAATCGAGTGAGTTTGCACTCTGCTGGTAAGAGGGCGAAACATATATTAGGGCTTGTGCACAGTGATGTGTTTGGACCTATGAAAGTTCCAACACTGGGTAAGTCTATGTACTATGTATCATTTATAGATGAATTCTCAAGGAATACATGGATATATTTTCTCAAGAAGAAATATGATGTGTTTGACAGGTTTAAAAAATTTAAGGATCTGATGGAAAACCAGACAGAGAACAAGATAAAGGTGATGAGGATATATAACAGTGGAGAGTTTTGTAGCAAGGAATTTGAAGAATTATATAAGATGTTTGGTATATCATGACATAATATTACTCCATACATACCTGAGAAAAATGGAGTTGCAGAAAGAATGAAAAAGACATTGATGGAAAGGGCAAGAAGCATGCTCAGTGGTGACGAGTTTAGGACATGAATTCTGGGCAGAGGCAGTGGAGACACCATGTTACCTAGTCAACTAATCACCTTCATGAATGTTGAAGGATAAGACTCCACAAGAGGTATGGACTGGTAAGAAACTCTCTCTTTCACATCTGAGGGTATTTGAATGTTATGCATATGTACATGTTCAAAAGGAGAAAAGAAAAAAGTTGGATAGTAAATTTGAAAAGTTCATCTTTATAGGGTATAAGGATGGTTTAAAGGGTTATAACCTTTGGAAACCAGTAACATGGAAGGTTGTGAACAACCGAGATGTGGTGTTAGGGGAGATGAAAAATGTTATTAAACATGAAGTCCCATCAAAGGAACCAGAGAAGATAGAGTTTGAGCTAAAGGAGGAAGAATCAAACTCTATAATAGAAGAGGAATCAGAAGATGAGGAGCCACAAACTCTGGTTGTGAGAAGATTAGTTCAAGAAAGAAGGCAGCACGAAAGGTATAGTCCATCTCCTTTATATTCAAAATTTGTTTTATTTATTACTAATGATGATCCTAGAACTATGAAGGAAACAGTAGATTCATAGGAAGGAAAACTCTAGAAAGATGCCATGGTTGATGAAATGGCATATTTGCACAAACATGAGGCTTGGGTTCCGGTGGAGTTTTTGGCTAGAAGGAAACCCATTGGCAACAAATGGGTGCTCAAGAAGAAGACAAATTTAGAGGGAAAGGTGGAAAAATACAAATCTTGGTTGGTAGTGTTATACACATATTTGGGCACTGCAACCCCAATCTCAAATGTTCATAAACCAAGGGCTTCTAAGCCCCTAAAAGTGTTGCCTCATACCCTAAAGGAACAAGGTCAGCTGATTACATCATCTGCCAGAAGTTCTCCCTGAGAAACTACTCAGAACTAGTCAAAACTAGACCATCTCACCTGCTCCATGGTTAGGGTGCGATGCATCTCACCTATTGCACACGAGGGGTGCGATGCATACTGAAAATCCCTTTTGTAGGGTGCGATGGGTGAGAGTAGACAAATGGCAGAGGTAGTTTGCTAGGTGGAAACCTAGAGAATCTTCTAGAAACTGCTCATTTGACACTTGCCTCTTTGAATTCGCCCAGGGATGAGTAAAAGATCATGAAATATCCAAGTGGAACCAAGAACTATCAGAGAAATGACACTACTCAAAATCCTAGAAGTTGACCCACCCATCTCTAAATATCTATATATGGATCCATCATCTTAGAGATCCAGAGGATATAATTTTGTATCTTGTAAGGAAGTGTTGTTGGTTTCTCTGTGGAACATCATAGTGTTGGGTGATCTAGCTTTTCATGAGGTGAAGAGGGCTTTCATGCTAGGAGGATCGCGCTAGGTTAGATCAATGGGTTGTAATCCTCTCTTCTACTATTTCTATCACTAAAGCTATTTGACTTTTCCTCCATATACTTGTATATCTCTGAATCTTGCATTGGTATATGCATTTGTATGGTTAATATATATTTCATCCTATATTGTTTATGGTTATATATCTCTGTGCTTTGATGGTATTACACTGCTTTGACTCTACACATGTTATTTGAAGCGGGACAAATAAGGAAAGAATAGCAAAGCTCTGTCAAAGGGGAGAGGAAGAAAGAAAGGAGCCGAGTGAAATACTGAGTTTGGTACTCTCTGCCTCCCTCTCATCTATTTCTGATAAAGGAAAATACAAGTGAATTTAGTTTGTTTGTTTCTAAGATAGTTGCCCGTCTTAGTGGGACTAGTAACTCTAAATGGACACTAGTTTTTCCGATAACAAAATGGCGGCTCCCCTGGGGAGCAAATAGCTTGTTTGCTTGTTTCTATTTGTTTTCTTTATAAACTATAGACCGAGCCTAAAGTTAAGCTAGCTAGCCTTTGAATTGAATTTTCTATGCAACTGCAAAGTAGATCAATGCTGCTTCAATCAATCAACAAGTTAGTTTATGAACTAAACATCTAACTTGTAAACATCCTATGTGCCCTGGCGGTAGCTCAAGTAACCTCACTAGATCATCTCGTATGCTTTGTGTTTACTGCCTATCATTAGCTCAGCATAAATCCTTGAACTAAGCTGCAAATTGTGAGAAAAAAGCAAGCCCTATCTTGTCCCTGGACCATCACACTGTCTCTCATTGGCAGTCTAGATGCATCGCACCTCCTGTGTGCTACAAGTGAGATGCATCCTTGTTTCCCTGTATTACAGGTGCGATGATTAGGTAAGACTGTTTCTACCTCCGAATTTTGGTTTTCTCTTCATTGTCTTCATCTTTATTCAGTAGTTTTGCTATTTGTGATGAGTATATCACTGTTGAAACTCCCTTCCTTTGCATTATTCAGCCTCCATTGATAAAGAATTATGAATGGTTTTATATATTTTTCGACATTCACAGTTCTGCTTTGCAAACAATAGCTTAATCGAACTGTCGTCTTTTGATTTGAAAGTGTCGTAAGTGTCGTTTTCAGTCAAAGAAAAGATTCTCCTTATTTTTGATAGTCGATTATCATTTTTCCATTGTATTTGATTTGAATTAATAGTATTTCAAGTGTCAAAAGCAGTTTTCAATTCAAAATCGCAAAGTGTTGTCTTAGTCTTCCTTTCGTTTTTTAAAAAGAAAATTGTTAGTATTATTTCTTTTAAAGAAAATAGTTTAGATTTGTACTTAGCATTATTTTTGTCATTCACGCATTAAGAAAGTGAAAAACAAATACATGCACATGCACTTACGTTTAGACTGAGTGCGGAAATTGATTTAGGACAGTGCATCTTAGGGTGTGCTCTCTGCTCTATGTTGAAATAATCTTACTTCTCTTTTCTTAGTAGCTAGGATTTTCATTGCAAAAAGAAAGTAAATGACTATTTATCATCCTAGATCGCATATTTAGGAAGTGTATATCTACATCATGCGGTGAACCTTAAAGGTAAACTTCTTAAGAAAGATCAACTAATTTCAATGAACATAAAAATGCTTTGGAACCTAACGCACAACATCTAGAAGTCTAGGCTAGAGACGTATTCTGGTGTCGTAAAGCTTGGTAATTATTGTTTTCATCATAGGTTGGGTGATTCCTACTCTTTGATATGACAAGTGCCAGTGTGGACTTATGCTACCACGTACTGTCGAGTATATATTGGGAGACCACAATAGGCTATATCCTTTATCCTTAGGAAGCCGTCTCTGCCACCCTATTGATCACAATGCACTGAACACAACATTCAGGAAGATTGACTGCCATACCTTAAAAAGTATTCTGTATTTTTTCAGTTGGTTTGGTAATCCCTCTGGATAGATTTCTAGAGTAGTCATTTCCATTCCTTTTCAGACTCCTTAAAAGAAAAGGTCCATTTGAGCACTTGTCACTTCAGGCTCACTAAAAATCAAAGGCGACTAGAATCATCTTTATCTTTTTCTAGACTCTTAAAAATTGAAAAAGCAAGTTGTGTCAAAGCATCATAAAATTCATTTAATTCGGAATGACATTTTCCCCTTTTTATTTTGATTTGATCAAGTAATCCACAATCGTGGAAGAAAGTCAATCAAAACCACATCATTCATGGAGACTAACAAGTCAACCATCTTTGACTTTGGAAACGAAACCATTCTGGGCCACGTGATCTTATTCAACTAGGTCAGAGTCTCTTGGTTTATTTGAAACTTTTGTTTCAAAATCATCAGAGACTCCAATTACTCCAACTATTTCTAGTATCCCTTCCTTTTATAGAAATTTTTGGGCACTTCAACCCCAATCATAAATGTCGATAAACTGAGGGCTCCTAAGTCCCTAACAGTGTTGCTTCACTGCCTAAAGGAACAAGGTCAACGGATTACATCATCTCCCAGAAGTTTTCCACTAAAAAAAGCTCATAAATGGTCAAAACTAGACCATGCTGAAAACCCAGTGCAGAGGGCGTGATGCATATCACCTTCCCAGTGTACAATGTGTGATGCATATTGAATTTCTCCTCTGTAGGGTGCGATGGTCGGGAATGGAAAAATGCCAGGGACAAAATGCTAGGTGGAAGATCATGGAATCTTCTAGAAGCTTCCCCTTTGACACTTGCCTCTTTGTTCTCAACTAGGGATGAGTAAGAGATCATCATTCTCCAAGTGGAAGAAGGAACTATCAGAGAGAGGACACTAATCAAGATCCCAGAAGATGACTCACCTCCCTCTAATAATCTCTCAATGGATCCGTCATCACAGAGATCCAAAGGCTGGAATTTTGTATCTTATAGAGAAGTGTTCTTGTTTTTCTAGTGTACATTCATAGTGTTCGGTGATCTAAGCTTTGCTTGAGGTGAAGAAGGGCTTTCTAGCTAGAGAGTGATGTTGGGTCAGAACATATGGTTGTAATCCTCTTGCTACTTTTCATCTTAATAAAGTTATTCAAGTTTTCCTCCATATTCTTGTGTACTTGTTTATATATGCATTTGTATGATTAATGCACATCTGGTCCTGTGTTATTTATGAACATAGATCTTTGTTCTTTGATAGTAGTATGTTGCTGTAATTCCACAGATGCTCTTTAAAGGTGGGTAGACAAAGAAGAAGCGGCAAAGCTCTATCAGGAAGGAGAGGAAATCAAGTGCAAGAATACGGTTGGTCTCCTTTGTTCCACTCCTATCTATTTTCATAAAGGAAAGTGAAAGTAGACTTTACTTGTTTGTTTCTAAGATAGCTACTAGTCTTAGTGGGAATAGTAGCTTCCAAGTGGACACTATTCGTGGTAAGAAAATGGCGATTCCACTGGGGAGCGACTAGATTGTTTGTTAGCCTATCTATCTTTGTTTCTTTTATAAACTTACAGATGGAGCCTGAATCTAAGCCAGCTAACCTTCGAACTCCATTTGTTATACAAATGCAAAGTAGATCAATGCTGCTTCAGTCTATCTCCAGGTTTTGTTTATGAATTAAATAATCGATCTGCAAACAGTCTAATTGCCCTAAGTGGTGGATCTAGTAACCTCTTTAGATCACCCATGTGTTTTACATATATTGAACATTACTTACCTGGCCTAAATCCCTGAACTGAATTGCAAATTGTGAGTAAAAACTTGTTTAAAGTCTCTCATTGGTACCATCGCACCCTGCCTTCATGGCAGACTGTATGCATCGCACTTCCTGGGTGCAGTAGGTGCGCTGCATACTGATTTCACAGTGTGACAGGTGTGATGGTCAGGAAAGGTTAACTTCACCTTCAGACTGTGGTTTTTTCTTACTGTTTTCAGTCCTATTCAGGAGTTTTGTTGTCTGTATTCAGTGTATCTCTGTGAAAACCCCCTTCTCTTACATTATTCCACCTCCTTAGTGCAAAGAATTATAAGTGTTTTTATGTATTGTGCGTCATTTTCAGTTCTCTTTTGCAAAAGGTAGCATAGTCGAACTGTCGTTTCTGCATCTGAAAGTGTCGTAGCTGTCGATTTTAGTTTTAGAAGACAATCCCATTGTTCTTGATAGTCGATTATACAGTTACTATTGCATATGATTTGAATTAGTATTTTTTAAAGCGTCGAAAAGAAATTTTCATTTTGAAATTGCAAAGTGTCTCTCTTACCTTCACTTCATTTTGAAAAGAAATTTGTTGAGTGTTGTCTCTTTGAAAATAATTAAGATTTTCGCATAGCTTTCTTATGATCATTCATACATTAAGAAGGCTGAAAACAAATACATGCATGTGCATTTGTATTTTGACTGCTTGGTTTGATTTAGGATAGTGCATTTAGCGTGTGCTCTGTGCTCTTTGTAGAAAGATTCTTAACATTCTTTCCTTAGTAGTGAGGATTTTCATTGCCAAAAGAAGATTAAATGTTTGTTTATCATCGTAGACTGCATTTTAGGAATTCTATATACATCACGCGGTGAACTTGAAAGGAAAATTTTTAAGCAAGATCAACTTAAAATAAATTTAATGAATTTAACAATGCTTTGGAACCTGACGCACAACATCTAGAGGTCTAGGCTAGAGACGTATTCCGACGTCGTAAAACATGGTAATTGTTGTTTTCATTGTTGATTGGGTGATTCCTCCACTCTGAGACGACAAGTGCCAGTACAGACTTGTGCTCCCACGTACCATCGAGTATATTTCGGGAGACCACAATAGGCTGCATCCTTTATCCCTAGGAAGCCGTGTCTGCCACCCTATCGATCAAAATGCACTGAACATAGCATTCAGGAAGATTGACTTCCATACCGTAAAAATTATTTTGCAGTTTAGCAATTGGTTTGGTAATCCCCTCTGCCTAGATCTCCAGAGAAGTCCATTTTGCTCCTTTTCAAACTCCTTGAAGGAAACGTTCCTCTCGGCACTTGTCACTTCAGGCTCGATAAAAATCGAAGGCGACTCGAGTCATCTTTTGTTTTTTCTCAACTTTTTAAAATTGAAAAAACAAGTTGCGTCAAAGCATCTAAAAATTTATTTTAATCGGAATAACATCACAAATTCCCTCGTTGGTCTTTAGGTTGAGAAAATGGGGTCTACCAACCAAGGATTTCCCGTTTGGGAAAATCCTAGTCCTTTCTCCTCTTGGGGAGATGTTGGTGCACCCCATATGGCCACTTTGTCACTTCCAGGGTTAACAATTGGTTTGCCTGTCTGGCTCTTCTCTACCTCTGTCGTTTAGAATCCCGTAATTCCTAAATAGTCAAATCAGCAACTAGATGACACTAGAGTTGCCTCCCAACCTTCTACTTCATCTGATTCTCCCTCTCCTCCCTCCTCTTCACTTGATAAAGCTGATAAAGCTAAAAATTAAGTAACTGAGAAGAAGAAGAAGCAAAAAGAGAAAAAGGAAAAGAAGAAAAAGGAACCAAAATCGAAAGTGGGCAATCAAGCGTCATCTAGCGAAAATCCTCACACCGCACTTTCGAAACCTAAATCTCCTTGTGTCATTTTCAATGGAGACCACTATCACTGAGATTGTCCCTGCATCCCTCGGATCTTAAGGGACTGTTCTCCTCGTTTGCACAATCCGGTGGCGTCAACCTCTGACAATCATGTTGAATACACACCATCAACCAGTGAAAGTGAAGCACATGGACAAAAAAGGAATCCCAAATTTCCTTGTAAGTTGTGTGAAGGCAATCACACCGTCCACCGTTGTCCCTTCCTTGACGAGGCTAAAAGGGTTTTGGATGATTGTCCGGTTTCATCGCTACGAATTCCTCCTGGATATAAAAAAAACTCTTGCCAAGTCCTACATTTGTTGACAATCCAGTTGGCCCATCATTGTGGTTGGTCAAAGCATCTATCATTGAAAATGAACCCTCTGAATCCATACCAGACAAAAGTCAAAAGGTCAAGACGGCAGTTTACCTGGTCTTGCCTTTAGAGTGCTCATCTTCGAATGATACCGTCACTGAAGAGAAAGAGAACAACATCGTTCAAATTCTTTTCGTCAACACAGACTCCGATGAACTTGGGGGCAGTCCTCCCATTCCTTTATCGCAGGAAGGAAGTTCATCAGAGTCATATCCAGCCGTCTATTCGGTCCCACCAGCACACAACCTAGTCGTTTCCTTCTACTGGAATCTACTAGGTAGACCCCGCTTACCAGCTAGTGTACCATTCATAATCATTGTACAAGCTTACAGAATGGTTATGGTTGGTACCATCATTGATGAAGGGGCTTCTGTGAGTATCCTTTCCTAAACTACTTGGAAAGCGCTTGGTTCGCCATCGCTTTTGCCTGAAATGAGAAATCTGACAGGCTTCGACAAAGGAACCAGTCAACCTTTAGGGATCCTTCCAAATGTGCCCATTACTTTGAGAAGGAAATTTATTCACATGAACATTATGGTAGTTCAAGGACCATTAGATTATAATCTACTCCTTGGACGCTACTATATTTATTGCATGGGAGCCATCATCTCCTCACTCTTTAGAGTAATGTGTTTTCTGCATGAACGTAGAATGGTCAAGCTCGTTGACCAAATGTCATTCCCCAGTTCACACATCGCAAATAGTCAAATGCCATCCCTAAATGGTCTTTTCACGTAAGGAATGTCTCATCGATCTCCAGTCCATCCACCTGATGAGCGCGAGTGATTCGGGAGGATGTGACTGAAACCCAGGGGGCGTGCACCCTGGTCTGTTTCAGCAGGAAAATGGGATTAGGCTGGAATAAGATACCTTTGTTAAGGTTATGCTAAGTGGCATGTGTTTGCACCACTCCCCTTTGTCCTTTGTCTATTTTGGTAGACATCACCATGAAAGCATTCAGTCTGCTTCGCGGGGAACGTTCATGGTAACCTGGAAATTTTTCGCTATACCTGGGGGCATGCAAACCTTTCTGCATGCAAGCGAAGAGCGGCTATTTATTTTTTAAATTTGTAGGACCTCTAACCCTTTAAACCCCTGGTCGTTTCCTAGCTTGCATAAATAAAGGATTTGAGGCAAAACTTCAAAAGGTGCAAGCCTCTTCAAAATGGTACCTTGAATGAGACATCCTTATTATATGACTGGCGAGAAGCTCGTTAAAAAATAACCCGCCACGAGCAGTTTTAGCACATAGTTCAAGGTCATTAAAAAATAAAAATAAGTCATGAGCAAATGTTTCCCCCAACATTTAAGCTCATTAAAAAACGAACCGATAAATAACCATTGTGAATGCCTTATCGCCAGCTTTTGAGCCTTGGTCGTGTTCTCATCATCACCTCCACTTGTTTTTAGCCGATCATTCACCATCATATGATTGTTTACCCCTTTGAGGAACGTCTATGAAGAGTGATTCTATTAGCCATCCTTGTGACACTGCCGTGATTGGAAAATTCCAAAACCTTACCTGGAATCAGCCGCTACCCGAAACATCACTCGTTCCTCAAAAAAAAGTCTCCTTTAAGTTCTTTTCAACTTACTCATAAAATATGAAAAGATTCTTGAGTGATTGGCTTCTCCAGCTTGTTAAAAGTCATCGGAAGTGCTATCGCTCCTCTAGATTTTAATATTTTTGGACCTGAGGGATTATTACACATAAAGATCGAGCAGTTGTCTTGTTCGGCTCGTTAAAACTATCGAAAACTCATCCCTTCTATATCATTTTACACTTTTTCGAACTTAAGGGATTACATGACGAAAAAGAATCATTGGAGTCTCCTTCCCGTTCCTTTCAGACTCTCTAAAATTGAAAGTGACCAAGTTATCATTGTCGTTAAACTCGTTAAAACCGAATAGCGACAAACTCGTCCAAATGGACGAGAACAAGTTTCACTGTCGCTAGGCTCGCTAAAATATAGCGACAGGTTGACCCGAAGGGTGGATTATAGAACAAGCATATGTTATCCTCCTCAAGCTTGACAAAACTAAAGAGGTACTGGTCCGTAATGACTAGGGAAAATTGGGATGAAAACTTGAAAAAGCTTTATTGATAGCAAGTCGCTCTTGAACATGAGTCTTTCCTTCCGCATCCATGCCGGGTTGGGTTGTTTCATTCACTGGTCATCCCCATTGGTCCATCACACCATCCATCTTTGGGGTTAGTGCTACCAATCCATCGTCAGTGTCGTCGATATGTTCAAGAGAAATCATTCAGACAATTCACCTGTGTCTCACCTACTGCAATACATTCATACTCCATTCCTTCATGACCGCCACCCTGAACCCTGTATCATCAGATTGTTTTCACCTCCAGAACTGTTTGCTTCATTCCATGTTGTTGATGTGGGATTCATTAAGGCCCTCCTGCGATGGGTCACTTCTTGTCGACATCAGCTCATTATCCAAGAAGTTGACTTTGCAAGAACCCTTTGAGTACTTCGAAGCTTGCATGCCTTAATGGCAAGTTTCTCACTTTCGGCAACAGGTTTACACCAATGACCTTCGACCGAGAGATTTTACGTGGTTTTCAATGCCAAATCCTTTTTCACACCAGGTGAATTGTACTGTAGTACCTTGAGGGTCATTGTCATTATTTGTGATTCCTCTTGTGCCTGTTAACAGCTTACATCATTGGCTGGTAATCAGGCGATGTCTTTCGATGTTCGACTCCAGAACATTTTTCACATGGATCGACTTGTACTCCGAGTGAAGATTGAACAAGTTTTGAAGATCCTAGGTCTAGTTTCATCCATCCAGGTTGCGATATATTCAGGAATATAAAGACATCAAGTGTACATCATTGCCGAATAGATGATCATCCAAATCAATGGATGATGAGTCCAAATCATCAGTATGCCACACAGACGATTGTCTGTCCTATGTACATGAAAATGAATTTATAAAGCTGAGCATGGGAATGCTCGCCTCAGCTAGATCATGAAAAAAATGTTGTCCAAATAATGTATTGTATTGTATCTTATTACAAGTCGCCTCACAGCTCAAAAAAAATTTGTATCCTCATAGTAAATCATTTCACCCAACATCAAAAAGATTAACGACCTCATGCTTTCGGGGGAAACTGTTATGGACATTTTTGGGCACTTCAATCCCAATCATAAATGTCCATAAAATAAGGGCTCCTAAGTCCCTAAAAGTGTTGCTTCGCTGCCTAAAGGAACAAGGTTAGCTAATTACATCATCTCCCAGACATTCTCCACTAAAAATTGCTCATAGATGGTCAAAACTGGACCATAGTAAAAACCCAATGTAGAGGGTGCGATGCATAGCACCTTCCTAGTGGACAAGGTGCGATGCATACTAAATTTCTCCTTGTAGGGTGCGATGGTCAGGAATGGACAAATGGCAGGGACAAAATGCGAGGTGGAACATCATGGAATCTTCCAAAAGCTTCCCCTTGGACACTTGCCTCTCTGTTTTCGACCAGGGATGAGTAAGAGATCATCATTCTCCAAGTGGAAGCAGGAACTATCAGAGAGAGGACACTAATCAAGATCCCAGAAGATGAATCACCTCCCTATAATCATCTATATATGGATCCCTCATCACAGAGATCCAGAGGCTGGAATTTACATCTTATAGAGAATTGTTGTTGGTTTTTTGGTGTACATTCATAGTGTTGGGTGATCTAAGCTTTGCTTGAGGTGAAGAAGGGCTTTCTAGCTGGAGGATGATGCTGGGTTAGAACATATGGTTGTAATCCTCTTGCTACTTTTCATCTTAATAAACTTATTCAAGTTTTCCTCCATATTCTTGTGTACATGTTTATATATGCATTTGTATGGTTAACGCACATCTGGTCCTGTGTTATTTATGAACATAGATCTTTGTCCTTCGATAGTAGTATGTTGCTGTGATTCTGCAGGTGCTCTTTGAAGCTGGGTGGACAAAGAAGAGGCGGCAAAGCTCTATCAGGAAGGAGAGGAAATCAAGCGCAAGACTAAGATTGGTATCCTTTGTTCCACTCCTATCTATTTTCGTAAAGGAAAGCGAAAATAGACTTTACTTGTTTGTTTCTAAGATAGCTACCAATCTTAGTGGGAATAGCAGCTTCCGAGTGGACACGATTCCTGGTAACACTACCTCTACAGAAGAATTTCCACAGTTGAAAGAGGACATTAGAACTAATCCTAGTGTAACGGTAAACACTTCTATTCCTAAACCAGCTCCATCTAGCACTGACTCAGAAGGTGTCACCCCTCCAACATCTATCTCTACAGAGTCTGTACCTTCTTCGTCACCAGAAATATTCTATGGACCTGATGCTCTACCTCTTCCACATGGACTGATTGCTATAGAAGATATTATGGAGGATCTTCCATCCAGTACCCCGTTGCAGTTTGGAACTGGGATCCACCTATATCCTTCTACTACAAAAGTTAGTCATGCTTCATCACAAGTCCCTATAGAATCCCTGAGAAGTCTTTTGGGTAGACCCAATATGTCTGAACAACCATCGACATCTAGGACTATGTCATCTGACACAGTAGCAGCAGAACCTCCTGCTGCTACTCCGATAATGTTCACTGGGATACCATCTATCCCAACTAGTTCTCAACCACTAGATGGAGTCCACTCAGGGACTGTTTCGATAGTATGGTCTATTCCTATTTGTTCATCTGGAACCTTATATGGAATCTCTTATGTTGAGTCTTAGCAAATTGATCTTTCGCAATAGTATCAATTTGGGCACTCCAGTCTCCAAAGGCCAATTTTTTCTTTGAAAACTGGATTTCCACGATATGGGGGGTAGTATGCCTTTTCATTATTCCCTCTGGGAGAGCAACCATATGAGAGTTCATAACAAAATTCGGGTCCGGCTGGAATCACATCCAGTGGTTGGGTACCAATACTGCCTCAACAACCAAGAGTTCTATATTCTATACAACAAAATCAACCTGTACCAAATATTCTCACTACACCGGCTATTGTGACGGTGTCACAAGTACAAGCGCTACCTGTTTTATGTCAACCTCCAGTCTCTCAGGTCGTAATACAACAACCTCTTGTCTCCGCGACTCAATCACAACCGTCGATTAGTGGTTCCTTAACTGAAATGACTCAGGTTCAAATGGCTATTATAACCCCTCATCTTGGTAAAACATCTAGTATTGGGCAACAAAAAATGGTCTCACAGCCATGGCTGGTGCAATATCAACAACCGTAATTCCAACAAACTTGCCAAGGACCTAAGCAGCAAAGCTTTGCAAGTAATGGACAACCATATATTTAAAACGGTTACCAACAATCATATCATAATAGTTACACCCATCAACCTTATCAAAATTATCAACATCAAATACATTATGCTGGTATGCAAAGACCCACAGCTCAAGCGATTCCATCTTATCCTGGGTATGCTTTGCCAAACCTGAATCAATAGTTGCCTTTTGTAGCCACTTTAGAATTACCAGATTTGAATTGGCTAAAAAATGATATAATTTCTTACACCCCTTAGTGGCCAGTGATTCCTGATAAATTTCCATCAGATATTCCTAAATTCAATGGAAATCCAGGTGAAGATCCCTCGAACCATGTGATGAACTTTCATTTTTGGTGTTTGTCCAACACTCTCAATGATGATTCAATTACGCTTCGCCTTTTTCGGCGAACGTTAACCCGTCCAGGAACAAAATGGTACATTGAATTTCCTAGAGCTTCATTTGATAACTTAAACACCCTCGCCACCACCTTTTTAACCCATTTCCAGTTAACCATAAGGTACAAAATAGGAACAAAGATTCTTACCAATTTTAAGCAGACGATAGCCACTCACATATCTAATCATATTCATGAGTGGCAGCGTCATCGTCGAATGGTAAAGACATATGTCCCTGATTAGCTGTTAGCTAAATGGTTTATTAAGTCACTATTACCCTCTATTACAGAAGATGTGGCCAAGGGAGGAGTTGTCACTAAAGAGCAAGTCATTGCTCATGCGCAATATCTAGACTTGATCTATACTCAGTCTGGCACACACTATGACGAAATCCCTGATGCCCCTAGACTACCATTTTTCGTTCCTCCTCCTCCTAAATCAAACAAAGACTCTCATGCTGATGATGGCATGATAGGTATGACCAACATGAAAACTGCAAAGGATACATCTAAGAAAGCCCATACGTTTTCTGGTCAAAATGTAAATGAAGAACTTCTTGCCTCAGAGGTTAATGCCATGTCGATCGACAAGGGCAAAGAACCAAAGCCACGAATGGGAAAGAAGAAAGGGAAAAGAAAAAAGAAGAAAAAAGATGATTCATCTCCTGAAAAATCTTTTGCGAACTCTTCTAATCCCAGAAACTAATCTGGTTGCTAGTGACAACGCTTCCCCATCCAAAGTGCTTATGTTGTCCATTTCGAAGCAAAATGAAGCTTTGATATCGACAAGGAATAAAGATTACGAGAATCCATAGTTGTCGAACAATAAAGCTACTGATCAACCTAGTAGTTCGATAACAACTTCGACCTAAGTTGTGCCACCCATCTTTTCTGAGCTAACGATAAAGCTGCCAAAGGGAGCAGTACATAAATCGAGCTACACAAAATTATAATATAGTGGAGGATCTGGCCGAATCGCCATCTGCTAGGTCGACACTTGAAGTATTGCAAAAATTTTCCTCCCAAAAGCAGGCTCTATTATCAACAATAGGTGGGATTGACACAACAGATTCCAATCTTGTGGCCTTTAATCATAAAGGATATGAACCCCAATTACCATCTCAACTCGCTTTCCTCATCCAAGTGAAAGCCCTCAACAAAATTGTTCATCAAACAATCATTCATGAGGGGGCATCTACCTATATTATGTCAATGAGTTGCTAGAAAACTTTAGGCTCTCCACCCTTGTCACAATCATCAACGACACTAAAAATTTTCAATGGAAGAACATACACGTCGTATGGGATACTAAGCAACTTGCAAGTTGAACTGGGGGGAAAAACAATAGAAATTGATGTCGAAGTTATCGATGGAAACCTTGATTACAACATCCTACTGGGAAGGACCTAGATTTATGCTATGGTTGCTATTGTGTCAACATATTTTAGAAATACTGCATTCCCCTTTTCAGGCAGAATTACAATCATTGACCAACTAACCTTCCTCCCCAACAGTTCTCAAGTTATTGGAAGCATTCCATTAATCCATGGAAGCTCTCAATCACTAGAAAATATCGGAGTAGGTCTCCTAAAAGACCCTTCCTAATGGGTACTTTTGCCCTTCCACCTCCGAATAATCTAGCAGAAGTGGCCATAGTGGAAACCTGTCACATGACATCTTCTACATTGTCAAATATTAAGAATAATTTTGAACATTTTGATAGTATGGATTATCACAATGTATTGCCCACTAGCCCTACCATACCTACATCATGTGACGATCAATTCAGTGATGTTGTACATTATGTACTCGGGGCATTCGAACTAGATCTTTCCTTCATGACCCCTTATGAGTTGTGATCAAAGGTCGTGAGAGGATAGTTTGTTGACTGGTGTCAATCTCGTTAAAAAGTAAAACCAAGGATTTGAGCAGAATTCCTTGCCTTGTGTCAAGCTCATTAAAAAATGAAACAAGGCTGAGCAAAGTTCCAAGTCGAGTCATTCCAAGATCTCGAAAGTGAACCTTCATTCCATCCACCTCGTTGAATGCAATGAAGCTTAGGGGCATGCACCGTGATTTGCGTCACTATGCTGGGGGCATGTGAACTTATAACAAGCATTGTTTTTCATTTCAAGCTTCTGTAAACATGAAACCAAAATTGAGCATATGTTGTCGCATGGTTCAAGCTCATTAAAAAATGAACTAGGCCACGAGCAGGTTTATGCAAAGTTCAAGCTCATTAAAAAATAAACCTATCAATGAGAATATGTTCCCCCAGAGTTTAAGCTCATTAAGAAATGAACCCGTCCTTTGGTAAATAACCATTGCGATCACATAGTTATCAGCTTTTGAGCCTTGTTCATGTTCTTACCATCACCTCCACTCTTTTTTAGCCTATCATCCGCCTCCATTTGATTGTTTACCCCTTTTGAGGAACAACTGCGATGAGTGATTCTATTAGCCATATTCTTTACACTATTGTGATTGAAAGTTGCAAAACTTACTTGGAACTAGCTACTATCTAAAAACATCACTCATTCCTCAAAAAATGAGTCTCCTTTACGCTCTTTTGATCTGACTTGTAAAATATGAAAAGATTGCCGAGCAATTGGCCTCTCCAGCTCATTAAAGTGATTCAAAGTGCCATCCCTCCTCTAGATTCTAATCTTTTTGGACCTGAGGGATCATTACACAAAAAGATCGAGTGCTTGTCTCATTCAGCACCTTAAAACTATCGAAAAGTCATCCCTTTCATATTATTTTATATTTTTTCGGACTTAAGGGATTATACTATGAAAAAGGATTACTGGGGTTTCCTTTCTGCCTCTTTTCAGACTCTTTAAAATTGAAAAGGACAGAGTTATCTTTGTCGTTAAACTAGTTAAAACAATAGCGACAAACTTGTCCATGCAGACAAGAGCGAGTTTCACTGTCACTAGGTTCGTTAAAACATAGCGACAGGTTTGCCCGAAGGGTAAATTATAGAACAAACATATGTTATCATCCTCAAGCTTGAAAAAAATAAATAGGTACTAGTTAGCAATGACTGGGGAAAAATTGGGAAGAAAACTTGAACAAACTGTATTAGTAGCAAGTCCCTCTTGAACATGACACTTTCACTTCATCACCATGATTGAGTCACGCTGGGTTATTCCATTCGCCGGTCATATCACCATTGGTCCTCCGTACAATCCATTTTTTGGGTTAATGCTACCAATCCTTTTCAATGTCACTGATATGATAAAGAGAATTTGCTTAAAGAATTCACCAACCTAGCTTACATCTCATCAGCTACAATACCTTCATGCTTCATTCTTTCATGACCACCACCCTGAACCTTGTATCATCAAATTGTTTTCACCTCCGCAAAATCATTTTCTCCATTTCGTGTCGTAGATGTGGGATTCATTAAGGCCCTCCTACGATGGGTCACTTCTTCTCGACATCAGCTCATTATCCAAGAAGTTTACTTAGGAACAACCCTTTCAGTACTTTGAAGCTTGCATGCCTCAATGGCAAGTTTCTCACTTTCGGCGACAGGTTTACATCAATGGCCTTTGACCAGAAGATTTTACATGGTGTTCGGCATCGACTCATGTATTCACACCACATGAATTGTACTGTCGTACCTTGATGATCATTATCATCATCGGTGATTCCTCTCGCACCGCTAACAACTTACATCATAGGCTTGTAATCAGGCGATGTCTTTCCATGTTTGACATGAGAGCATCCTTTCACATGGATCGACTTGTACTTCGGGCAAAGATTGAACAAGTTTGAAGACCCCAGATCTAGTTTCATCCATTTGGGCTACAATATACTCAGGAAAATAATGACATCAAATGTACATCATAGCTACACAGATAATCATCCAAGCTGAGGGATGATGGCTCTACCAGAATCATCAGTCTGCCACACAGACTGTTGTCGATCTTATGTACACGAAAATGAATTTATAAAGTTGAGCATGGGAATGCCCACCTCAGCTAGATCATGAAAATATTAGGAAGATAATTTATTGTGTTGTATCTTATTATAGGTCACCTTCGAGTTCGAAAAACCTCAGATCCTCATGATAAAGCATTTCTCCTGACATCAAAACATTTACGACCTCATACTTTAGGGGTCAATTGTTATAGACATATTTGGGCACTGCAATCCCATTCTCATATGTCCATAAACAAAGGGCTTCTAGGCCCCTAAAAGTGTTGTTTCATACCCTAAAGGAACAAGGTCAGCTGATTACATCATCTCCCAGAAGTTCTCCTTGAAAAACTACTCAAAACTGGTCAAAACTAGACCATCTCACCTGCTCCATGGTCAGGGTACGATGCATCTCACCTATTGCACATGGGGGGTGTGATGCATACTGAAAATACCTTTTGTAGGGTGTGATGGGCGAGAGTAGACAAATGGCAGAGGTAGTTTGCTAGGTGGAAACGCAGAGAATCTTCTAGAAACTACTCATTTGACACTTGCCTCTCTGAATTCGCCCAGGGATGAGTAAGATATCATGAAATCTCCAAGTGGAACCAGGAACTATGAGAGAAATGACACTAATCAAAATCCTAGAAGCCGACTCACCCACCTGCAAATATCTATATATATGGGTCCCTCATACTAGAGATCTAGAGGCTAGAACTTTGTATCTTGTAAGGAAGTGCTATTAGTTTCTCTGAGGAACATCATAGTGTTGGGTGATCTAGATTTTCATCAGGTGAAGAGCACTTTCATGCTGGGAGGATGGCACTGGGTCAGATCAGTGGGTTGTAATCCTCTCTTCTACTACTATCAATAACGTTATTTGAGTTTTCCTCCATAATCTTGTATATCTCTGAATCTTGTATTGATATATGCATTTATATGGTTAATATATATATGATCCTATATTTTTTATGGTTATAGATCTCTATGCTTTGATGGCATTATGCTGCTTTGACTCTAAAAGTGTTCTTTGAAGTAGGACAAGTAAGGAAAGAGTAGCAAAGCTTTGTCAAAGGGGAGAGGAAACAAGCAAGGAGCCAAGCAAAAGACTGAGGTTGGTACTCTCTTCTTCTCTCTCATCTATTTCTCATAAAGGAAAACATAAGTGACTTTAGTTTGTTTGTTTCTAAGATAGCTACCCGTCTTAGTGGGACTACCAGCTCTCAATGGACACTAGTTCTCCCAATAACAGGTAGCAAAAGGTTATTCTAAAGTGTCGGGAATTGATTTTGCTGATATTTTTCTCCTTTTCCCAAGGTATCTTCTATTAGATTACTTTTATCTGTTGCTATTTCTTTTGATTTTGAGGTAGAACAGGTGGATTTGAAGACAACATTTCTTCATGGGGATCTGGAAGAGGATATCTATATGAAGCAACCAAAAGGCATTGCGATGAAGGGTAAGAAAGAACTAGTATGTAAGTTAAAGAAGTCTTTGTATGGGTTAAAACAATGACCAAGGATGTGGTATCAGAAATTTGATACATTTATATAGGGACTTGGCTTCACCAAAAGAAAAGAAGATCAATGTGTGTGTTTTAATTTAATTGGTGACTGTGTTATTTATCTAGTCTTGTATGTGGATGATATGTTGTTGGTTGGAAATGACAAAGAAATTATCCAGAATTTGAAGACCCAATTGTACTCCAAATTCGACATGAAAGATCTTGGTGTTGCAAACTACATTTTGGGCATGAAAATTGAAAGAGATTGGGAAAAGAGGAAGCTTTGGTTAAACTAGAGGAAGTATCTCAAGAAAATACTGTAGAGGTTTAATATGCAGTATAGTAAACCGGTGAAGTTTCCTATTCCTGTAGGTGTAAAGTTATCTGATGAATAGTGTCCGAACACACAAGAAGAGGAATTTGACATGTCTCGTGTTCCATATGCAAGTGTAGTCGGTAGCCTAATATATTTGATGGCCTATACCATACCAAACATTGCACATGTAGTGGGAGTATTGAGAAGGTTTATGTGAAAACCAAGGAAGGAACATTGGATAGCAGTAAAGGTGGTTTTCAGGTATTTTCGTGGCACTAGTGATTATGGTTTGTGATACCAAGGAAGACGAGGATTGAATAGAGTTTTGTATATTCATGGCTTTGTTGATGCAGACTGGGCTACAAATCTTGATTAGAGAATATCTACAAGTGGGTATGTGTTTTACCTATTTGCAGGTGTAGTCAGTTGGATGAGTAAGAAACAATCCGTAGTGGCACTATCAACTATACTAGCAGAATACATGGCAGCCATTCATGCAAGCAAGGAAGTAGTTTGGTTGGAGAAATTATGCTCAAGTATGGAGTTAGTATAGGGAGCTATAAGGATAGATTGTGAGAGAAAAAGTGCAATTTTCTTGGCAAATAACCTTGCTTACCATTCAAAGACAAATCACATTGATGTTTAGTATCATTGTGTCAGGGATATGATAGATGACAAAAGGATGTTGCTAGAAAAGGTGGACATTTTGAAGAATACTGCATATGCATTGACAAATTCTATGAACCCTTAGAAGTTCTCTTGGTGTAAAGAAATAATTCATATTTCAGGGATGGATAAATGACTAAGCTCTCTTGTGCCCCCTTGTTGCAAAGAAAACCACAAGTTGGAGAATGTTGGGTTGTGTTATATTCTTTCCATGACTAGCTACCCTAGTTAATTGGGGGGTCACGGGGGGGTGGTCGCCCCTCCTATGTAGGGGGTTTGAGGGGGCTGAGTAGTTTCCCTGTACGAGGTCTGGGGTAGCTACTCGGGCAAATTTAGTTTGGACCCTATATTAGGTTGGGCAGACCTACCTATGGTTTTGTTCATGGGTTTCACACATGGTTTTGGACGCGATGGTTTTTTTTCCATGGTATTGGATGCTTCAGCATATATAAATATGTGTTGTAACATTGAAAGGAATATAATGAAAAATCAAGCTGGTAGTCCCAGTTTTGGGATCTAGGGAATAATCTCTATGTATACACTGTATGTGTTATGCTCTCACATTGTTTGTTTTTTGTTCTTAGAATTTGTATGTAGGTAATTCTTGTATGACATTAAAACCTACATTCCTTCAACATGGGACATGTTCGATACTTATTTCAATAATAGGGAAAGGATCCCTTCTTTTGATGAACAACTTGGTCTTTGAAATCAATAGGAAATATTAATGATATTTAGAGGGAGAATTCAAAGGTGAAATGAAGGTGATCCCTCTTCCTTTTCTTAGGGTAAGAAGAAGAATTTGAAGAAAGGAAATGGACAGCCATCTAAATCAAGAATGTCTTCTCAAACCAATCAAGATTCCAAGGATTCAAGAAGGTGAAATAGAGATGTTATATGTGACAATTATCATTGAAAGGGTCACTATGATCGAGTTTGTCCAAAAAAAGAGAGATTCTCCAAAAAGAAAGTATTCAAGGTACTAGAATAATAACCATGGCATAAAAAAAAACTAAGTCACATGAAAGAAGAAATGATAGAATGAGAATATATCTACTATCCACCAAATAGGTCAAGAAATTCCAAGTACAAAAGTAATTCTAGTAATCAACTTGAATATATTATGATTCACACATTATCTAGTTCATCTCCTTCAGATACATGGGATAGTGGCCTCACATCACTTCTTTGGATATAAGGATGTTCTCTCTAATTTGGTAGAGTGGAAGTCCAATTTTAATATTATTCTTTAATACAACTCCAGTCATCCCATTAAGGGATTTGGGTCTATCAAGTTTCACTTGGACTTTGAGGAATAATTTTTCTTCATGATGCGATGTATGTATCAGGATTGAAGAATAATTTGGTATCCATATCTGCTTTATTAGACAAAGGAATGAGGGTTGCATTTATGAAAGAAAAGTATTTACTTTTCCTATTGGATCCCCTATGAGAGATGCTTTCACATTGAGATCTAGATTTGAAGGAATCTATAAAGTGAATGGTAGAACTATTAGATATATGCTCCATGATACAAATCATGAAAGAAATTTGTGGCACTAGAGGCTGGATAATCTACATTATAATTCTCTTCCCAAATTGAAGAATTTGGTCTCTCGACTCGTCGATATTGAAGCACATCATTATTGTTATATGTCCATGGTGTGCTAGTTGAAATAAGACAATGGGACCATTCCCCTCTAATGAGAACAAGACAAAAGATATCATTTATTTCATTAATTCTAATATATGTGGTCCAATACCCATGCATTCACTTAGTGTCCATCTTGATTACATTACCTTCATCGATGATTTCTCAAGGAAGAAATTGATATAGTATTTGAAGCACAAGGAAGAGGCCTTCAAAATGTTCAAGGAGTTCAATGATTTGTTTGAAAATCATACACGAAAGAAAATAAATATCTTCAAGTCCAAAAACAATGGTGAATACATATCAAATTTATATATATAATTTTTCAAGAAAGAAGGAATCAAGAAGGAGACTGTTGTAACCTACAATCTCAAACAAAATGGAGTAGCTAAGAGAAAATACTAGTCTATTGTTTAAGTTTCTTGAGCCATGCTTCTTAATCAAAATTTGCTTAACTTTTGTTGGTGTGAGTTAATAAACACAACAATATATGTTCAAAATAGGGTGCTTCATCAAGATTTTGACGATAGGACTGATGAGCCCCTATATTGAGACAATAATGTTTCGACTCCTGAGGCCATCAACTTAAATTGTCAACTTGGGTTTCATAGAAACTTAAGAGGGGTCGACAATGTATGTGTAGTAGACTCCTTCCTCTTCCTAGTCCAACTCCCATTGATGCAAGTGAAAGAAGGCAATGAAACAACACAAAACGAAAAAGAATCTAAGAAAGCCTCCAATCCTAAGTTGAAAAAGGTAAATAACAATAAGAAAATCTATTTTACTTGGAAAGTAAATGGCTGGAAGGAATTCTATTTTCTCTAAAAACATGTAAAGCATAATGACAACTAAGCAAATCTAATATATCTTAATGGAAAGGAAATGACATTTTAAGGAGATCTATTCTATTTTTCAGGAAAGGAAATTACTAGAGTACTCTTGAAAAAAGGAAATCACACTTTGCATAAAGTAAATTGTGGAAAATGAATTAATTTGCAAAAACCAACATTTAAGACATAAAGAATATCAGAGCTAAATTGTTCCCTAACCAAACCTAAACTCAATAAAATGTTGAACATTGGATAAGCAAACAATGCCCATGTTTTTTTGTGACATGGAATAATGCCTCTCATGGATCGTTATCTCTCATGATGCGATCATTGACTAACACCTGCAGGTTTTGGTCTAACGAAAATCATGATTCCTAACAAGTGGTATTAGAGTGTAGTCACGAGTTCGATACACAACCAACTCACATTGGGGGAGATTTTGTTCAACATTGGATAATCCAACAATCCCTGTGTGTTTCACGAGATGCACCAACAGCCTCTCGTGGATCCTTCTCTCTGGAAATGTGATGTTTGAATAACACCTACGGGTTTTGGTCTAATAGAGATTGTGATTCCCAAGAAGTGGTATCAGAGGGTAGGTCACGAGTTTGATATAAACCCGACTCCTATTGAGGTGTAAGATTGTTGGACATTGGATAAGCCAATGTTCCCCATGTGTTTCGTGACATGGACTAACCAGCTCTCATGTATCCTTATCTTTGGTGATGCCAACGCCTATAGGTTTTGGACTAACATAAGTCATGTTGGAAATAATACTGAGAGGGGGGGGTGAATCAGTATTATCTAATTCTTTTACCAAATCTTCCTTATTTATACTTTGAATTATTTTTGCATACCAATACCATAAATAATGAGCATGATGAACAAGAAAAGCAGACAGTCACATCAAAGAACACCAGATATAAGGTGGAAACCCAATGTGGGTGAAAACCACCTGCTGCAATATGTCTCTATCTTCTTTCAAATTAGAAACTCCTTTTACAATGGTCTTGTACTGGTGCAGTCCTTTACCAGTACGCAGGCTGCAACCTGCAGAGAGCTACAACTCTCTCTCGTTTTCCAGTCTCTCCTGGAAGGGAGCTACAACCCCCTACTTCTTTTCTTTCAAGGATCACTTTTCATAAATTTTCACATTGGATCCATAAATATCAAATGATCATCAAGTACCAGTAAGTCACTCAGATAACAAGATCTCCTGCGGTGGCTCCTGCGGCGTCTCCTGCGACGTCTCTTGCGGCGTCTCCTGCGGCACCTCCTGCGGCGACTCCTGCGATGCCTCCTGCGGTGCCTCCTGCGGCATCTTCTGCGGCGCCTCCTGCGGCGCCTCCTGCAGCGCTCTCCTGCGGCGACTCCTACGGTGCCCTCCTACGGCGCCTCCTGCGGCGCCTCCTTCGGCGACTCCTGCGGCAACTCCTGCGGCGCCTCCTGCAGCGATCTCCTGCGGCGGCTCCTGCGGCGCCCTCCTGCGGCGACTCCTGCGGCGCCCTCCTGCGGCGCCTCCTGCGCGACTTCTGCGGCGCCTCCTGCGACGCCTCCTGCGACGCCCTCCTGCGGCGACTGCTACGGCGCCCTCCTGCGGCGACTGCTGCGGCGCCTCCTGTGGCGACTCCTGCGGCGCCCTCCTGCGGCAACTCCTGCGACGCCTCCTGTGGCGACTCCTGCGGCGCCTCCTTACTTCCGCAGCTGCAACGCTCGAGAGATCACTCTTCACAGATTCACTTTCCACTTCACTTTCATATAGATCGAGCTTTTGAAACAATAACCCAATATTTCAGATCTTAAGATATTCAACCCAAAAGCATGGCTAGGCCAAATGATCTCCTTTGCTTTATATAGGCAAGCTCTTCCTCAAATCATGGATCATGAGGCTCAATAATAATAATAAAATAAAACAATACCATGGGCCAAAACCATAACAAACCAATACCATCAACTCAATACTAGGGATCAACACGTCTGTCGAGATGCCATGGTCCAAAAACCATAGGTTCAAATTCCAAGGACTAACTACCATGGACCAAATGTAAGTTTTCCCACATGAAATAAAGTTTTCTCCATAGGTTCAAATTCCAAGGACTAACTACCATGGACCAAAGGTAAATTTTCCCACATGAAATTAACTTTTCTCTGCATAAAATTCCGTGAACTTTTCTTCACATGAATAAACATTTTAATTCTCATCATATTGAGAGCCATGCCATGGGTGTTGCCATCAAGTACAACATCTGTAACATATAATCATACCAGAAACATAATGCCAACAAATCATGATTCCCAATAAGGGGTTATGGGCCCACCATGCTTGGAATTGATGTCAAGTTAAGATGTTTGATTAATGTTGATAAATGTTAATGATGTCACTACACTCACTAGTGATAATTTATGTTGAATGAAAAGTGTACATAAATTTTGAATCACAAATATAAAAGGCTAAAATTAATGTGAAGTGTAGAGGCTATGCTAATCAATGTGAAAGCTAAACATTCAGACAAGAGCTAGAATACATATAATTCGTTGAACATGAAATGTTGATAATCCAAATCTCATTTGTCTCTTGTAACTATTTCTGAATGACATATTAATTCAACTCTATTTTTGTTTTACTATGAACAATTTTTTGAACTAAGAAATGAAAGGACAAGCTTGTGAGAAGTTTTGGAAGTCCAAGAGACTATGCTTCATTTCATATTCATCCAAACAATACAAACAACCAAGAGGGCTTGATTATAAAATAGTTAATATGGAACGAAACTAAAATTATTTTTTCATGAATGGAAGTGATTTGCATTAGAGAAAGAATGAGAAATAGCATAAGAGAATAAGAGTGAAGAGAAGGAGCAATTGAAGGGAAAACTTCATAGCAAAATTGGATATGAGGTAACCAACACTTGTGACTTCAAAAATTTATGTTCTTCTCTATGTTGTAGATTAAAAAAGAACATGTTATAGCATGTTGAGGTAGGAGCATCTTGTGGGTTGTAGCCTATAGAAAGCCAGTGGAAGTTGAAGCTTCGCTGAGGTAGGAGCCTCTTATAGGTTGGAGCTTACAAAAATATGATGAAAAGAGGAGTAGCAGCTTGCCTTTACATCACTTTCAGCCCAACGTTTGTGGTTTCTTCCCTTCAGGGTTTCCACTTATATCTAGTGTCTTCTTGTGGTTGATTCTTGTGTGTTATATGAACTCTTTGAATTCTTGATACATATATCCATAAACCGCTCTCTTTGAAATCTACAAAAGGAATAAAATACTATTCAGCACAAACATAAATAATTAACTGCATACAAAGAAGAAAAGGTGCATAAATAAAGAATTAAATCACTGATTCATCCTCCCCTCTCAGTAACTTCCCATATTAAATATAAATTGGTATCACAGTCAGTTCCTTCAGTAGCAGTCTAACAACTAGAAGGAGGTCGTAAGTAATCAAAATGGCTAGTCAAGAAGGATGCTTAACAAATAAGGCCCCTCTATTTACTCATACAAACTATGCCTTCTAGAAAGTAAGAATAAATACATATTTAATGTCTCTAGGAATAGAAGTATGGTCTAATGTGTTAATGGGGTATGAAGAACCAAAGGAAACAACTAGCTATAAAGATGCCAATCTAAACTTTATAACTAGTGCAAAAGCTATGAATGCACTTCTAAGTGGTCTATGTAAGTCTGAATTTATCAAAGTAATGCATTGCGAGAAAACTAGAGGTATTCGCGATAAATTAGAAAATATTCACAAAGGAGATAAAAAGGTGAAGATGGCCAAATTACAAGTCTATAGAACTTAGTTTAAAATGTTAAAAATGAATGAATATGAATATATAGCTAAATTCCTTTTAAGAGTTGATGAAGTTGGGAATATTATGTTGGTTCTAGGTGAAAAAATCAACAAAAGTGTAATAGTTCAAAAAATTTTGGGGTCATTACCTTCTAAATTCAATCCTAAGGTTCTAGCTATAGAAGAAACAACAAAATTTGATACCATAAATAGAGATCAAGAACGCGGCTCTTTGATAGCATATTAGATGAGAATTCAGAAAGGAAAGGAAACCCATAGAGAGGTAGCTTTCAAGGCAAACAAGCCCATAAAAGAAAGGGAGCGTCATGCTCAAGTTTTGATGAAGAAGATGAAAAATTCGTCTAAAGGTTGAAGAAAGGCTCAGGTAAGTATAAAGGAAAAATTCCATTTAAGTGTTTTAATTATGGAAGAGTGGGACACTATGCATCAAAATGCCCTTTCAAGAAAGAGGAAATTAGTTTAAAGGGAAAGAGAAGAAAAAATCTAAAAAAATGTGGAAAGAGGGACAATTCAAAAAGAAAAAATTCTATGCTCAAAATGTTAGCAGTGGATCTAAAATCCCTAACAAATCCTCTAGTGAATATGAAACAAGTGAATTTATATTAATTTCCTTGGAAGAACTTGAAAAGGATTTCAAGGAATAGGAAGAATAAGAGGAAGATGAGGTAGAACTTGAAGGGGAGTTAGTCAGTGCCCTAGATGAAATATAAATTCTTAAACTACAGAACATAAAGCATAATGAAATACTATTAAAATATGTAAACAAAGAATCAAATTGAAAAGACAATAACAATTTGAAATTTTAACTTGAAGAAGCAAAGAAGGTGGAAGATATCTTATTGTAATAGATAAAAGAGAAAAACCAAGAGTGTGAAAAACTAGAGGAAGAGGTTTTATGTCTAAGGAAAAAATTAGAGAAATATCAAACTAAACTAACGATAAATATTACACAGATAAAAGGATCTAAAAATTTGGATGCGATATTGAATTCTCATAGGTCTCCACTCATAAAGACAGGTTAGGTTATGAAGGAGAATCTAGTAAATCTAAGGTAGAGGATAAAAGGGCAATCACCTTTGTAAAAGTTGCTAGGAGAGAGGATGGAAACTCACATCAATCTAAGAATAAAAATTTGAGCAACACTTCAACATGAAGTGAACAAATGCAAAGGAACATTGTCGGTGTAGTACAAAAGGCAAGACAAATGGATAATCAATACTCAACCTAGTAGAAAACACACTTCTTCAGAAGATAGAGTTATCAAATGTCAAGTTGGTTAGATTCACAAACAACATTCACTATTACGCACATATATTTGTGTTATGGATATTGTTATTATTGTAAGAAATTTAGAAATAAAGCCATAAATTGTAGAGCTTATGTCATAAGAATTGATTTTGAAAACCTTAAGATGAATAAGAACGGATTCACAAACATTAAAAAAAATATGAATCTAGAAAAAAATGCATTTTCTCTACTCGATATCACTTAATGTTTCTATTGTCACAAATTTGGGCACAAGTAATATGAATGTAAGCTTAAATACAATAGATTAACATCTCAGAATAGGTATAAAACAATTGGATGCATGAAATGGAGAAAGAAGGAAGAAGAAAAGAAACTTGACAAGTGTGACTTAGTGTTGTATGTTGAAGCTCAAAATAATAAATGATATGTGGATAGTGTCCACTCTAGACATATGACAGGAGATAAAATCAAGGTTGTTCCCCTGAATGAAAATAAAACTGGAAATGTTACATTCGGTAATGATGAAGCAGAAATGAGTTCCTTCCCAGGATATTGATTGACTTAAGTATTCTGAAACCCTAGGCTCTGAGCTCTGCACCCTACAGCCAATGCGCAGTCCTGCACCTCTGCGCCATCCAACTTTCTCAGGGCATCATTCATCTCAGAATCGTTAGCAGTTACGGTTTTTTCCTCTACCGGGCTTCACGTCATTTCCTCCCGGGTGGGAGTGGCGGGATCTCATGCCCCACCTCCTTCAAATGAGAAGAAAGTGAACGGTGACGCTCCCGTGATCTCCCCGCCTCCACCTGGTTCATTTCTAGATCAAGGTCAAAGCTCTGAACAGCCTGACATATCAGTACAACACACAGACACGGAAGGAGAAGAGAATATAACTCCAAGGGCGTTACAGCCAAAGGCGACATCGGCAACTTGCATCCCAAAAGCGACAGAAAGAATCAAAGTTGAGCTACCCAGCCATAGAATCAATGGTGAAATACAATACATGAAAGATCATGCACTCATTGGAAAATTTCTCGGCTTCTCACCAACGGAAAAAGCCTTATATGGATGGATTGCCTCCAAATGGAAACCCAAAGGGCATGTTTCGCTGTTACTAGGCCCTAAAGGCTTATTTACTGCTATATTTACCTGCCTGGAGGAAAAAATCAAAGTATTTGAAGGAGGCCCATACTTCTTCAACTCAGTTGGTCTCTTCCTGCGAGACTGGAAACCCAGGTTCAATCCTGACATAGAAGATCTCAGTTATGCTCCAGTATGGATTCGCATGTATTCCCTCCCCTCAGAGTACTGGAGAGAAGAAACTATGAAGGATATCAGAGATCGCATTGGCACCTTCATAAAAGTTGTAGAGGAAACAAAAAATAGAAGATTCAACTCATATGCCAGGATCTGCGTCCAGATGCATCTAAAGAAGACCCTCCCAAACTCGGTAAGTCTTTATCATGATGACTTTGAATGGATTCAACCTCTTGATTATGAACATATCCCGTTCCGCTGTCGCAAATGCCATGAACATGGTCATCTATTTAGGGACTGTCCTCTGACCACCCAGCTCAAATCTTCTACTAACGAGGTCAATAAAGACTATGAGGGATTCATTAAAGTGCCCATTCGATGCAGACATACCAAAAAACATGCTGCTGCTCCCTCAAGCCCTAAGAAGGTTGCCTCCCATAATAGATTTCAAGTCCTTTCCCCTCAAGATCCCCCTGCCTCAAAGCCGATTGAATCTCAGGCCACTCCTCTGCCACCTTCGTCATCCCAGGACCTCAAAAACCCCATGGACTCTTCCTCTTCGGCGCCCTTCAGTGCTCCTCTTGACTCGAATCCAAAAATTCCAGCCATAGACGCTGACATGCATCCCTCATCCATGGATCTTGACGCAGATTTAGCCCTCATTTTGCAAGAAGGGGTCACAGAAGATCTTCAGAGTATCCCCATAAACATGGAGGAAGATCAAGAGACGGTAAGTCTAGATGGACTGGATATACTCAAACTTGAAGATGCCTACAAGCAAAAAGAATATAATTCAATCCCCCCTTGGGAAATAGACAGACTAGAAGGAGTCCTAACCAGAGCTCAGCACAACAAATGCCTTGGAATACAAGTAGGTAGTCCATGGGATGGCAAGAAAATCCTAAAAGAAACAAAGAAGAGAGGGCACAAAACTGATCTGCAGAGAACTATCATTCTAGGAGAAATACTTATGGAATATGGGAGATTCCCGAAGTTGACAAAGTTTTATAAACCCCACCCCCACAGTTCCTCATGAAGCTCATCTCCTGGAACATGTGTGGGCTCAATAGTCCCTCGAAACACAGAATGTTAAAAAATATGATACAGTTAGAAAAACCAGTTGTGGTCTTCCTACAAGAAACAAAAAGTATTAGTACGGCTCTCGAAAAGATCCTCCACAAGGCCTAGAGTGGAAGTCGATCAGTCTCCATGGACGTAGTAGGAGCTTCGGGCGGGCTCTCCATAGTATGGAATCCGCATATTCTTTTGCGTCAAGCTTTCCATGCTACTCACCATTTCATTCAAGAAAATTTTCATCTGATTGGAACGGATATACACGGGCTCCTTACCAATACTTACTTCCCGCAAGATATGTATCACAAGCTAGAAGTGTTGGACGCGTTAACAGATTTGAACTCTACCATACAATTCCCCTTGTGGATCAGTGGGGGATACTTCAATCTAATCACTCATCTAGGGGAAAAAAAGGAGGGTGCATGAAGCTGGAAGATGACAGCGCAAATTTCAAAGACTTCATTCGAAGTAATCAGCTAATAGATATACAAAATTCCAATGGCACCTTCACATGGACGAACAAGAACAGGGGAGTACACAATATTGCCTCGCGACTTGACCGCTTTCTCATCTCAGATAACGCTATTCACCTGGGCGGAGACTTTCATGCCTCCATCTTACCTCAGGGGGGATCGGATCATTGGCCAGTAATGTTGCAATGGAAAAGACCGGGAAAACACTGCAATCGACCTTTTAGATTTGAATCCTTCTGGGCCAGTCATCCCAATTTCAAAGAAGTGGTCCACGTGGCATGGAAGTCCTTCTCTCCCCCAGAAGGTGTGAAGATGTTCAAATTCCAACAGAAACTCAGACACCTCAAGCAAGTGCTGAAGGTCTGGAATAAAACCCAATTCAGGAACATCACGGAATCCAGACAAAAACTTGAGCAGGAAATGAGCACTATTCAGCAGGCCATCATCCTAGAGGGCAGAACAGAGGAATTGGCAAACAAGGAGCAATCCCTATGGACAACATTAGAAGCTCGAACATCACAAGAGGAAATACTCTGGTGCCAAAAATCCTGAATAAGATGGCTTAAAGAAGGGGAAAAAATACAAAATTCTTCCATCGTTCTACTATTCAAAGGCGAATGCATAACAACATTGCTTTCATTAATAACAATCAAGGGGAGAAATTAGAAAATCATGAAGACATGGAAAAAGAACTCAGGGATTACTTTCAAGAAGAACTCAAGGAACAAACTCGGAGCAGAACAACAACTATCCAAGAAGTTACTAGGAACATCCCCAAGCTCATCACGGAAGAAAAAAACCAAAATTTACTGCAACCAGTTACAAAGCAAGAGGTGGAGGAAGCAATGGCGTAGCTAAAAGATGGTAAGGCTCCTGGACCTGATGGCTTTACCACAAATTTTTTTCATGATTTCTGGGAACTAATAAATACAGAGGTCTGGGAACTAGTGGAAGAATATCGCTCGATGCATTGGCTCCTACCCTCTCTCAACTCCACGTTCATAGCTCTGGTTCCCAAAGGGGAAGAAGCTAATACGCCTGACAAATTCAGGCCCATTTCCCTCTGTAACGTTATATATAAACTTATCTCCAAAGTGGTGGCAAACCGGCTCAAACCTCTTCTTCCTCTTCTTGTCCTTCCGGAAAAAACGGGATACGTCGAAGGGCGCCAGATCATGGATGGTATCATCCTATCAAATGAGGTACTCCATTCCCTAAAAATCCTTAAAAAACCAGGTATGATTATGAAGCTTGATCTCTCCAAAGCCTTTGACAAGCTCAGTTGGGAGTATATATAGCAGATGTTGCTAGCCTTTGGCTTTAATCCAACTTGGACTCGATGGATTATGAGCCTCATCTCATCTCCTTGCTTCTCCATTCTTCTCAATGGCTTGCCGTCTTTTCCTTTCCGCTCATCGCGGGGCATTAGGCAAGGGGACCCCCTTTCCCCCTTCATCTTTGTCCTGATGGCGGAAGGGCTCAGTCGTCTTATTCATCATGTTGTCTCATCTCAGGCCATCAAAGGCATAGCGCTTCATGGACTCTCCCCTTTATCCCATCAACAGTTTGTTGACGACACTATGCTCTTTGGTCATCCTTCATCTTCCGAAGCAAAATCTTTCAAAGCCTTGCTTGAGCTGTTCTCTGAAGCCTCGGGTACCTCAATCAATGCATCTAAATCCCAGCTCTTCTTTTTCAATACCCCTGTCTCCATTCAAAGGAATGTTGCACGCATCCTTGGATTTACCATTGCCGCGCTCCCGTCCAAATATTTGGGTGCCCCGCTAATGGTTTCTGCTCTCAAGCACGCGTCTTGGCGAACGCTTCTGGACAAGATGGAAGCCAGAATCTCCTCCTGGACTTACCGATCGCTCAACACAGCTAGTCGTCTTATCATGATCAAAACCGTGCTCCAGGCTATGCCTCTTTACCTCTTTTCCATATTAGCCGCTCCCAAGTGGGTCCTCAAAGCCATTCGTAATCTTTAGAGGAACTTTCTATGGGGATCAAGAGGTCTCAACAGAAAATGGGCCCTAGTTAAATGGTCAGAAGTATGCCAACTAAAATCCAACGGAGAACTAGGCCTTAGGGATCCCTTGCAAAGTAATCATACCATGGGAGCGAAAGTTTGGTGGAACTGGCTTGTAAAACCTCACATTTCATGGGAAAAACTCTGGCAAGCCAAATACGCGCCTGGCAGTCAATGGGAGGATCTAATTAGAATCAGTCCAAGCATCTCAGGCTCCATGGTTTGGAATGCAGCAAAACTTCACAGTGCATTCATCCAGGAGTACAGTTTCTGGGAAGTTCATTCGGGAAACTCAGCGCGTTTTTGGGAGGATTCATGGAAACAACTCCCAAAGCTTGCTACAATCTTCCACAAAGCCCTCTAGCAGACATATATGTATCACAAAAACCTTTTTAGCATCTCCCAATTCTGGCAACAACAAGAAAACAAAGATTACCAACAGTGGAAGCCAGCTAGCTCTTGGCAACCGAGATGGCAAGGAGAGACCCACGCAGATATTGAGGAAGAACTGAGTCACAGGAAAATCAAGCAGTCAAACAAGTAGGACAAACTGAGGTGGGGAAACTCAACAAAAGGAATCTTCACTATGAAAGAGGCCTATATGTTGCGATATGCTCAAAGCCAAAATGACAAAGATCCGCTATGGAATAACATATGGCAGTCCAAACTTTGGCCCAAGGTCTCAACCTTCCTATGGCTCTTAAGCAAAAAGCGCATCCTCACTTGGGACAATTTGCAAAGAAGGGGATTTATTGGGCCCTCAAGATGTCCAAACTGCTCACTCCAATCGGAAACCATTCTGCACCTCATGGAGACTTGCCCCCTAGCGGCTCAACTTTGGGATCAAATTGACAGATGCAACCAAAAAATAGGACACCGTCAGCGAAACATCGCAAACTTGTTGAGAACTTGGCACAAGTTGCCGTATAAAAGCCCCTTTTTGAACTCTCTGTGGACTCTCATCCCAGGATTCCTTTACCAGTCCCTATGGAAGGAAAGGAATAACAGAGTCTTCAACAATAAAAAGTGCCCTTTTGACATTCTCTGGCTACTCTTCAAGCAAAACATTCAAGAAACTTTGGCGCTTAGACCATGGCAAGAAACAGATTGGCCCTCCTCCCCTCAAGAGCAACTAATCTGGAAATCATGGGATCTCCACATAGCTTGCGCTCCCTCTGCTCCTTCCAAATCATCTCCCAAGATTGTCTCCCCTGTGCATTGGATCCCCCCAATCTCATCATCATTCAAACTAAATTTCTATGGCGCAGCCAAAGGAAATCCAGGACCAACTAGATACGGCGATGTTATTAGAAACGATAAAGGTATAGTTCAGCACATTTTTTTTGGCTCCATAGGCAATGATACTAACAATGTTGTAGAACTGGAAGGCCTATGGAAGGGCATATGTGTAGCCGATCAACAAGGGTACTATCCGCTAGTAGCAGAGGGAGACTCTTTGATCCTCATCAATGCATCCATTCGAATACAAGCAGGATCACCAGCTACCAAAGTTTCTTCCAGTTGGAGACTTCTCAGTAGGCTAGAAGCACTGGAGGACCGGCTCACGAGTCCCAATAGTATTATCTTTCAGCACGTTAAGCGATCCGCCAACAAGGTAGTAGATCGCCTGGCCAACCAAGGAGTTGATCTGAATAGCCCCCCCTACTTAGGTAATCTCAATGACTCAGAGGACATTAAACTTCAATACGATTGCCTCTCTCTGGCAAATCAGGACCTTCAATCCCTAGCTGCGGGTGATTAAAGCGCGAGTAAATGAAGGGGTGGCCTCATTAAGGGGCAAGTGGCTGCCCACATCAGACAGATGGCCCGAAGCGTCTTGAGACTGCTTCGTCCATCCCGCCAAGTTTAATGCCGCCTTAACTCCTCATGGGAAAATGGTCACGCAGGGTGCTATAACAGTCGATCTCCTCCGCCTGCCGATGCACTGTGAGTGGGTGGCGAAGGTTGGAATGGTTAGGGTCTGACATGTCAAGTCTCTGTGTTCTGTGAGAAATTTGTTAAGGTCTTGGATGAGGGTGTCATGGTTGAGTTTACCAGGATTTAGACCTCGGCCCTCTGTACAGAAGGCCTTGGTCTTTACCCTGGATCGCTCAGGCTTCATCGATTGCTCGCATCATTTGGTCCTGGTATCTGAGCGTAACATCTGGCTTCAACATATTTGGGTTCTGAGCATTTCGCCCAGCGCTGCTATGGATTTTCCTCATCTGCAGATCAGGGTTGTAAGTCTTGATCCTTTCAATTGTGTTATTTCAACTGTTAACCACTTACCTTGTAAGCTTCTGTGTGGAGAAGGGTACATTCGGGTTATGGGCAGATTGGTGTGCGGTTTGGTTTCAGGATGCCGCGCGAGCGGATGCGACTCATTAGTCGACGAGGTGGCTCAAGGGGTGGTGCTAGAGGTCGTGCTTCTTCTCCACGATCCTGAACCTCACTCGGCTCCCCCTCTGAGGAAATAAATTCACCTGGAGCTCGGGGGGGACGAGGCAGAGGGAGAGGGCGGGGAAGGGCAGCGATGTGCTCGCTCGGTTCTCACACTTCCACTCGATTCCGGTTTCCATGCGCCTTGGCAAATGACACCTATTATGTTACAGTCAGGATCGAGAAATGTGAGCACGCAGCCATGCCAGAAGTCCTAGTCGAGCCACGGCCACCCTCACCTGTTCAGAGTTCTCGACTGTAGCTTGTGGAGGCCTCGGGTGCGGTGGTGGGAGCAATGGCGGGAACAAGCGAGCCTGCAAGGAACGATCCCCTCTACACAGATTCAAGTGCCTCTGATCTGTATGCCTGTCCTGTGGTGCAGGAGCAACCATCCACCTCTGTGGATGCGTAAGCCTGTTGTTTGGCTGCTTTGGAGATTGCTTTCACAGCCTCAGAATGGCGGCACAATGGTCACTGTGCACACTGAAGGTTATGAGTCAGTCATGGTTTTGGGTCGATTCTCGTTAAATTATGTTGTGTCTGTTATGTTTTCTATGTCAGGTATGTGTTAACACCCAGGTTGTTCCCTTTGACTCCCAAGGGAATACGGCCGGGGTAACTACTAACCAATCTTTGGACTAGAGCTTCTAGCCAAGCTGTAATCAGAGAGGGCTCTCTCTTTATGATTTGTCACTGTTCTAATGGAGTTTTTAGGCTAGTTATGAAGTGAATGTTTGATTGTCTTTTATGTTTGGTTGGGAGGATGATTCTGATATCTTTTAGAGTGTTCTCTGCAGGTGAAACTAATCCATTGGGCAATGGGGTCTGTAGCTCTTGTTTTCTTGAGATCCTGGCTTAAGTGCTGTTGGGATTACAGGGCCTGTATGTATTTCATAAAACAAACTATAAATGGTGAGGGTGAAATGAGAAACAACTACCAAACAGCATTTAAGAATTCTTCACTGAGCTGGAATGTGGAAAGGAATCTATTACTTAGGAGAAATTAATTGAATTCCTAAAATAAATAGATTACTGTGATGATATGGTGTGAAAGGTAGCACTTAAGAATTACTCTTTCGTTACCATAATTGAAGAAAACATATGAAATAGCTTAGATTGAGCTCAGGGTAATCAATGATTAAGTCCTGAGACTATTCTTTTTCCTTGCTACTTAGATATTGAGTACATGGAAACATGAAAGATATATGAAAGTATAATGAACATGTATATAATCATAGAGTAACAAGAAAACTTATTGAGCCATGGAATACACAGGAATCCTGCAACTTTCATCCATACACCAGCCAGACATCAGAAACACAATGCTTTTGGAAATCCCATCATCCTTTGTATTAGTTGTCTGAAAATTTACAATAGAGGAGTAACATAATAGATATCAAGAGATTTCTTACATCCGGAGTCCAACCTCTGCTAACAAATGCGATGGGAAATATATAGAAGTCTATTACAAAATATCTCAGGCATTGAGTCATCTGAGAGAGAAAATATCTTCCTTTACTAGTACAAGGCTTGCAGATGAGAAGTTATTACAATCTTTAATGAGTTATAAAGGCTCTTAACTCCTGTCAGAGCAATTTTGACCTTTGGGGTTCACGGAGTCGGTTGAGCGCTTGGCATAACTGCTAAATGACGTGGCTGTGCAGCTATTGACTTTCTATGTCTTCTCGGTCCTGCCACCTATGCCTGCTGAGACTGCTGTTGTGGCCTGAGTACCTGTGCTGAGTTGGCTAAGCCTCTGTCTTCATACCTGCTGATGTGTCTATGTCCTGCTGTGTATGAGATTCGAACTGTTTGAAGAAAAAAACGCGATTACTGACTTTGGTTCAACAATAATGCTATCAATTCCTGCCATGTATCTGGTGGAGGCAACTGATGTCTCAAAATTGACCCTATGGTCTCGTCAGCCTCTGTATATTTATAGAAGTGAGGGGGCTCATCAAATAAATGTGCAACTTCATTTCTAATAAAAAATAAATTATCTACTCTATCAAAAAGAATTTGCCCTGTTACTGCGCTTGCCTCTGTAGATGTACTAGGCGCCTCTGCAGTTTGTGTTTCTGCAAAATTGCTTACTCTCTTAGCATATTTCTCATGGGAGAGTAATTTTCCTGAAGGATCTAATATGCTGGGGAGCCCCCTGTCCTGCAAGGCCAGAAACTTGTTCTGAAACTTGTTGATATCAGCTTGCATATCCTGGATTCTTCTGTTCAGGGTCTGAATCAGGTCTCTCATTATCAGGACTCTTTTGATTAAGGAGATAGTCTCAGTCCTGTTTCCAATCCCCATTCTTACCAGCTGGGAACTTGTTCTGTAGTTCAGCACTTCTATCATCTTGGGGGCAATCTCAGGCATATTGCCTAGATATGCCCTTGCCCTCTGCATTTATTTTCGTGCTCTGCCTATGAGTGCCACTTGCTCATATATGGCCTCAATATATTTCCACTGGTTTGTTATTGACTGGCCAATAGTGGTCCAGATGACCCTTTTGAGCTCTGCTGTGTCTTTATCCAATGTGAGCTCTTTTACTAGCTTAGCAATCCTCTTTTTTAGGGCCTTTACCTCCCTTTCCCTCTCAGCCACATTTTGCATTGATTTGTCATATTTCTCATTTATTTTTGCTAGGCTGTCCTGGGCTTGGCTTAGCTCTGACATCTGGGACTCCAGTACCTGTATTTCTTTCCTCAGCTTCTGCATGTCCAGGCTTTCAGCCTGCTCTGTTGTTGGTGCTGAGGTGGTTGGTGCTGTGGTAGCTGGAGCTTCTTGCTGCAGTTGTTGGCTGGGAGGGGCAGTGTCTTGAGGGGTTTCCTCAAGATTTATTGTTTCTGGAGGTGGCTGAGAGGACTGCCCCGCCTCCTTCTGCTGCAATACTGCTTCCAATGTGGCTTCTGATTCCTGCAGCCTTTCCTGTGTTCGGATGAGCTCCTTGTATAATGTCATTAGTAAGGAAGCTGCATGCTTTTCTTGCCTCTGCTGGGCAACCTCATCCGTTTGTGGGTGTTGACTTGGTGGGATTTTCAATTTCTTCTTTATTGCTGCCATATCAGCATCCCTCGGCTTGAGGACTTGTTGTACAGCCTTAACATCATTGGGGTCATGCCCAAACTCTATTATTATTTCTTCTAAGGCTTTAATCTTGTTATCCTTAGCTTGAGAGGAAGCCTTCTCCAACTCAAGCTGTGCTGCAGTATTGTTCAGGCTATTCTGCAGCCTGTAGTTGACTAAGGTCTTATCAGCCAAGGTGGCATAGACCATCTGATCCATCGGATGGATGTCTTTTGCCAAGACCTCCAGATTGGTCCTGATGTAATCTGCAGCTATTTGTGGTTGCTGCACTGTTGGAGTGAAGTGGCTCATTGTCATCTTTCCTTCCTGCACATCAAATGCAGACATGAGCCTCTGTTGGTTTGCAGGTGCCATGTTTAGCAAGTGATTGTAGAGCCAAATCTTTATTGTCTCGCTCCTTCTTTTGGCATCTTTGAACTGTTGTTTTATGCTTGCACCTGTTCCCTGCTACTGCCCTGAGGAGCTCACTTCTCCCAATGCTGCCCTGTCTTGCTCCTGTTGCAAGGAGCTGGCAGAAGCCTCCATGCTTGGCATTTCCTCCTCTGAGAAGGGATTTAATCTTTGCCTCTTCTCTATTGTTTCAGTGACGGGAGTCTCCCTTTCTCTCTTTCTGCTAATGTCCTCCCTTTGAGGGGTCTGGAGGACAGAGGAATCAACCCTAGATTCTTGCCTCGGAGGTGCCACTGGCGTTGTTTGTTCTTGGGTAGCCATCTGGGCCTCTCCTTTTTGCTTTTCCTGACCCTGTTGGTCTGCTTGTTGATGTTCCTGCTCGGGTTGCTGTTGTTGATCCTGTTGGCCCTGTGGTTCTTCCATGATCTTTTCCTTGCCTTTGCTCTGTCCTGTGGTTTGCACTGCCTCCTGCTGTGTTGCAGAAGATGAAGCAACTGCTGCTATTTGAGGCTTTGGGAGAGCAAGTACCTGAGAAGGAAATTCTAAGTCAGCCATCTTTAACAAATGCCTTCTAGCTCTTTCAACTAGCTCTTCTCGAGTCACAGGCTCTTCTAGTGTGTTTCTTCTCCACTTTCGTTGATTGGCATGTCTTTGAATGTGGAGCATGCTCTCATGCTCATAGCTAGAGAGATTGCATTTCTGCCTTTTCAAGGATATAAAGTTATTTGGGTCATAGGGCTTCCAAAGGAAGCTTTGTTTTAGGTCAAGGCCTTCTAGCATCCTGTCTGCCTCTTTCCATCCTTCTCTTTTGTTCAGGGTGAAGTGCCCAAGTTGGTTTCTCACTTTGAGTTGTGCCTTTTTACCCCTTCCTGCAAAGTGCACCTGATCGGCATTGCCAAATTTCCTGAAATATTCCAAGGCAAAGAGTCTCATTGGCACTTACCTGGGCAATTTGTATGGGCGCAGCTCACACCCATATATTCTGATCACAGTGAAGTGTTGGTAGAAGTACCAATCACCTATACTGTAGGAACTGGATAGTTGCAGAATCCTCTGCATCTCATCAGATAGTCTTGGAGGGGGTGAAGTTACAAAGAGAGACATAGCTGGATGGATGAACAGGTCTATGAACTCAGAGTAAGTGTATGGAGAGTATGTGAGGATGTGGAAGACTGAGGTCCAGTATACCACTGACCTAGGGTTGCCTGCTGCATCCGTTCTCTTGATCTCAAAGGAGAACTTCTCATGTTGGTGGTACAAAATGAGATGATAAATGTATGAGGTGTATCTGAACACCTTCTCTCTCGACAAGTGTAGAAATTGCTCATGTATTTTGTCTGAGATATATGTAGCATAATCATAAAAAATGGGGGTCTTACCGGGGGAAAACATTGTCATCATCACTAATACAGTTTCCTCAATAAACTCCATTGATTTGTATCCCAAAACTAAGCTTATCACGTATGCTAGGTCCAGACCCAGCTGATTTAGGTAGCCATAAAAAATGGGAGGGTGCAGCACTGTGTCAGAGTTTGTGATAAACAATTGATTCAGCTTTAGGATCTGTGCTTCTGTTAGTACCTTGGCTCCTTGGTTGATCAGGTCCAGCAGAGACAAGGGAACCAACTCCTTCTGGGTTTTGAACTGGAGCATCTCCCTGATGGCCTCAGGGGTTGTATAGAACACTACTGCACCTTCAGGGTTGAGCACAACCCTCTGCATGGGGTCATAGAAGACAGCACATAAGTGAATCAGGTCAGGGAACTGGTTGACCTGAGGCAGTTTGAAGATTGGGAGGGAGGACTCCCAAATGCCTAGAATATCTGTTCCATCTCTATGTCTGGCTCTGAGCTCTTTTAACAGATGAATTTGGAACGTGCATTTGGATGGGCTGTCCTCTGAGATTTGGCAATCAAGGTCTGCCAAATCCTGCCACTCCAGCTCTCTCTGGGGAGCATTCAGGGGAGTAACATTGAGGGCTACTGATGCCTTGGGAGTATCCATGCTTGCTTGAATGCTTATTGATAAATAAAGAACATGTTATCTGAGAAAGAAGATTTTCAGAGAAATGCAGGGTTGCAGAAGACGTTTACGGCAATTGAAATATTATTTGGCACTATGTGAAGGTTATTCACCATGTTTAGCAGACCTCTTTTGATAATTCAGGAGTAGGTTATGTGTTATGGTTCACGACTGCGCGAACAGAGAAGGGTTTTCGCTAAAATTTCTAGTGTGAAATGGCTCTGCCAGTGCAATTCGACCGTTAATTCTCTAAGAGGGAGCTGGATATGTTTGGTTTTGTGGTGAATTCTTAATCTCTCGCCGTGTTGAGGTAATTTTTACAATTTACTGTGAACAAACTAGGTTGCAAGGAGGTAGATGGGCAAATACCTGTTTGACAAGTTGTTCAGGACAAAACAGCAGTTGGGTTCGCGCTTTGAACTTCTGTGGATGGTCCGGAGTTGGTTGGTGAATTGTTCGTCTTAATGTGCATGCAGAGAGAGCAGAGGTGCTTTTTATGAAAAATGATAAAAAAACACGAAAAATCGTCAAAATATGGCTTTTTTGGCTTATTGGCGCGCTTTTTGAGTGACGTCAGCATGACGTCAGCAAGTGGGTCCGGGTCGGATGATGTCAGCAGGACGTCATCAGGTGACGTGGCGGCCTGAGACCGGTCCACGGGGGCGATGAGGTGGCGGCCAGGTGGACGAATGGAGGGCAGTGTGCGCGGTCGTGGCGTTGATGTAGGCGACAAGAGGATGGTGATGCAGGCGGACAGGTGTCGTCATATCGGGCCCCCTCCTGCACGGCAAGGAATCTGTCAGAGGGGGCTCCGACGGAGTTTGCGAGCTACGCGTGTCCCCGCATGACATCATCATCTGACAGATATCGGATGATATCTGTCGGACATCGGGGGCCTTCCGAAATCCACGAGAACCATTGGATTGCAGGCGCGCGATCTGACGGCTGTCGGGCAGGGAATCTGCATGGAGGATAATGTTAATGAGCGGCTTAAAAATAATAATATTTATTGGCAAGTGCGCCTGGTGGGACCCTTCGGTTGATGAATGATTTTCAATAGTTTTTAATGATTTTCTTTAATAAAATCATATTTGCTCGACGACATTAGGAAAAGGCAAAAACAAAGGTTTTTCATGCAATTTTTCACACAAGGCATATGAAGGTAAAACTTAGGATAAGCGGATTTTGATGGATTTATATGGAAAAAGGCGCATCTTGGCTCCCGACCTTAGGATAAGGCGGGGAGGGTAGGTTTCATTATATGTTTTGCCTTTTAGTGGTATAAGGGTGCTCAAAAGGGTTTCTCCAAGGGTTTTTAGGCAAAAAATGGAAAGCTGAATAGGTAGATAGGCTCAGATGGGGACAAGGGGTTAGACTTGGATTCTTGACCTTAACCAAATGTTAATTCAATGCCCTGGGAGTGGAAATTATGGCTATAATGCCAAGGAGGGGATATTTATACATTGTTTGGGGTTTATACACCATGGTGTTATAATAATAGGGGAGGTGAAGTATAGGGAGTTAGATAATAGAGTTAGAGGTTAGTGAGGGGGGGGAAAATGTGACTGAAGACCAATACTACTAAGTTTTCTTGAAAACAACTTAGTGTAAAGAGTAGATCAAAATGAAAAGAACTTTACACAAGAAATGTGGCTTCTAAAGGCCATAAGAACCCACATAAATCTTTGAGTATCCCTTATGATCATACCTGGTGCAGGGGTGTTAGTTATGAGTGGTAAACAAAGGGAGAGAGGGGAGTTAGACATGCTCCACTGTGTTGTTTTGCCTGTACTTGCTTAGCAAAGTTGATCTTGGGAGGAACATCATTTCTGCAACCCTGTCTGCCTACCCAACTATTTTGCCTAGCATTTTTATTTCTTCTTGGTGGGTGCACTTGGACTTGCAAACCCCTTGAGTGCCTTTTATTTTTCATTGGCTTTTTTGCATTTACTTTCCTATCTAGTACTACCCTTATTTCTCCCAAGGCCCCAGATTAAGCAGTTGGGAACCTCATTTTCTTTGCCTAACTACTGATCTGCCAAGATTAAACAGTTTGGACAGATTTCTTTCTCTATTCTACAACATAAATTGAAATCAGGGCATGACCCAGGTTAGACTGTTGGGTCATCCATAAAAATTTTAATAGGCCTGAAGGCATGTACACACCTTGTTTTCTTTTGCAAATATGGAACCTTTGTAGCAGCAAAGTGGAGCATATTTGGCATTTGAATTTTGCCAATCATGAAATATGAAACCTATTGGTATAGGTAACCAACAGTGGCTCCACATGGGGATGGTTTTTCTCCTTGAAAGACCAAGAACAGCAGGTCAGTATGCCTTGGCCCTTTGACTACTGCTCTTCTAACTTAGGAGTTTCTCATCCTGGATTCCTCAAAAAGCAGACTGAGTTATTGAAACTCCATGATGCAGTTCAGCCCCTTCTTGTATCTGCAATATTTCTTGAAATGGACCTATTCACATGTTTTAGGGATAACAATATACACAACAAATTCAGGATATATATACAACAAATTATGTACAAGAGCAGGCGAATTATGTACAAGAGCAGGCATGTTGTATCTATGGAAGGTAGTCAAAATAGTGCTTCAGCATCCTGCCATTGACAGGGCCTTCATCCAAGTCAGTTTTGTCAAGATTTTCAAGAAAGTAGGCTCAAGAAGAGCTCCTTATACATGAATTTGACTCTATGAATTTCCTAGACCTATGAAATGACCAGGAAACCCATTCTTATAATTTACAAAAATAATATTTCTTTTTCTTAACAAGTAAAAAGATCAAAATTACATTTGTAAATACCGAACCTAGTTACACTTTCTTCTACACTTCCTCTTAACTAGGGAGGTATTTATAATGGTACTTGGTCATTCTCAATCTGAAGAATTTCTCATAAGAAGAATTAGGTTGGTAACTTTTGTTATAGCATGATATTAACCAACATTGTTTCCACAGAAAGGCCTTGACTAATAGCTCTATCTCTCATTATATTAGAGCACACACAATGTTGGCGAGACCAATGACTATAGACACTTTCATCATTGTCTCTCAAGGTACATACCCACCCAGGTGTTCACTGAGTATGACCTTCTAGGACATTTTTTTATCTTGGGTTCCCAACCCTCAAATAATGTTGAGCCTCTTTCCTACTCTTGTCTTGGATGCCTTACACATCCTCAAGGTGAATCAGATGTGAGATGATTACCCAATCCTCCATTCTTTCTTCCAAAGTGAAGACAAGAATGTTATGTCTATCTCTCCCTCTCAACTGGGGAAGATATGCCCAAGTTTCCTCTAATCAAAAACTTTCCCAAGCTCCCTTTTAATCAGGAACTTGCCAGAGCTCCCTCTTAGCTAGGGACTCTTTTATATATCAGCAACTTCTTCTCTGTTGGTCCTTCAATTGCTTGATCAACTTCTTTCCTTGATGTCATGAACTTTAGTTGAGCTTCTTCCTTGCAGGGCAACAGCCATTGATCACTTTCATCCTTAATTCGTCATGTCATTCATTTCTTCATGGAAAGTGGCCTTCTTCATATCTAGAACCTTTGTCATATGAATACTTCTTTCCATCCATCACATGAATGCTAGTTGTACTTGCAAGTAGCCCTGCATGAACTTATCCATATATTATTCAAGAAACATATCATTAAATCAAATCGCACTTTACTAGATGGCTCTTCATCATGACATCTTTTTGTAGGTATCAGCATCCTGCATACATGTTGACACATCTCCAAAAGATATATATTGTCAAGGGTCTCCATTTTTCCAGACTTTCATCAGAGTCTTCATATCTTTCCAGGAGATTTCCTAGTCAACTCTTCTTGGTCTTTTGGATGTTGATTTCCTTTATCATAGTTGCATAGTTCATGATCTTTTTCTTCCTCACACAATCCATTCTCATGGGTTTCTAATTAGAGTTCTACAATCGTAGTCAACCACCTCATACTTTATATGAGGACATATTATGTTGATTTCATCTAGTGTTAATTATGCCTTTTGCATCTTTTCAGAGGAGGAGATCATTTTCCCTTGATCATGCTTCTTAAGATAGAAGTGATGATATATACTACCTGCAACCATACAACATGACATTGTAAAATTAAATACACACATACATACCTCATTTCACCTTTAGGTCATCTAGGCTTCTTCTAACAGCTTTCTTGACTAAAGTGTCTTCAACCCCTTGAGCTGCTTCTATTCTTATGTCACCATAACATCATACATGAATTCCATGAGTTGGAGTTCTTGATGAAACACTTTCTTCCTCTCTATATTAGTGCATCCTCTGATTAGGATTCTATCAGAGAATCTTGAGGATCTTGTATACCCTCATCTTGGTAGATGTTTCCCTTTTTATTTGATGTATGATGAGACTTGTCCTAGATGACTTCTTCCTTTCCTTCAATTTCCAATGAGGTTCACAAGAGTTATTTCTTTCATGTTTGACTACCACAGATTGTGTCCTTCATGACTCCCATGGTGATGCCACGCGCTCTTGCTTCTAATGCTTTCATGATGCTACGATGCATCTTAATATCATGGTCATATATTTAACAAAAGATCGAGGAGCTTATGATAATATACTTTTCTGAGGGAGGCCATCTTAATCGTAGTGGAGATTTGTTTCTCCCTCTTTCCTTGGCCCTTTTCTTCAGCTTCCTCCATCTTTCCGACGATATGAGCTTCTTTCCATATTCTTTTCATAGCATTGAATCTTATACTATTATGTATTTTCATTTCTGTAAATAATTGTGTCCTTCAACATTTTTGCCTTCTATCTAACATAGATACCACAATTTGTCGAATGAGGTAACCTTCTTTGTTCATGGATATTTGTTACCTTAATGATTATATTCTTATCATCTTTCCTAGATCTCTCAATTAAGATCTCATGAAGATATTATTTCTTTCTTTGATACCTTCATTTTGTGTAGATCAGGTCTAAGTGATGTGACTTTCTATACTACATTTTTAATAGAATGTATTCTCTAGAATTTCATATATCTCTTTGATGTCTTCTTTCTTGGTACATGGGGATGACAGAACCTTAAGAGTTCCTTCCCATGAATCCAAAGAAGCCCTTTTTCCTTGATATGTTCACTGACTTCTTTTATCTATGAGGATTATGACAATCCTCCTCATTTCATGCAATTACCTTTGATGACCCATTCAATTCATAGATCTCCTTGCAGTCATGAAGTCATTTAACCAAAATTGATTATAGAAATGGAATATACTTACTTGACAAGTGAAGATGGACTCTTCCACTTGATCACTTTGATGCTGGTTGGAGAAAATGTATTGGATTTTCCTCTTGGATGATCTTGTCTTTGATGGAAATCCTTTCTTCAATGGAAAAGGTTGCTCCCTTTTTATGAGGATGATCTTCTGCTTCCTTTGGATGATATTCTTCTAGGACAAGGAAATGATCCTTTCTTTTATAACCTTGAAGATGATGACAGTACTTTTTCTTCTTCAATATGCTTTGCCTTCTTTAGTGGTGTAGATCAGGATTACTGCTAGGGTTTCAACCTGATTCTTTAATTTTGAGATCCTTTGAGTTACCTTGCTTTGTAAACATCTTGATGAGGGACTTGGTGGCCTTCTAATGATGGCTTGTGGAGACACAAGTTCTTGTTGTTGTAGACTTGATCCTTCAATCTTGGAAAAACCCTTCAACTTGCTTTGATGCCCTTAAAGATTGATCCGTGTATGTCTCTTTGATGCCATTCCTTTGACTTCTGAACCTTAGCTCTGATACCATGTTGAAGAATCTAGGGAAAATATAGTTAATGTGATTCTTCTTAGCATGATAACTATTTGTGACGTGTTTTCAATTTTTCTTCTTATGCAAATCTTCACTTATTATTATTAGAGTGTGTCTTCTTTAGTTCACCAAATAGCTACCAAAATAAAGAGACGAGAACACAAGATGTTTGGCTTTCTACTAGGGCCAAAACCTCTCCATCTTGGAGAGGAAAACCCGCACAAAATTATTCTTATAAAGATTCCAATTGATGAATACCAAGACCATGACCCTTGACCTACCACTCCAAGACCAAGCCACCAATCCTCTTCTTCATCATAGCTGAGATCATCATCCCTGCTACTAAAGTCATCATTGTTGCTTCATCGAAGTCATTATTTTTGCACCTTCACTAAGATATTCATTATAACAACGAGATCATTGCTACACCTTCATTGTCACATCTTCACTAAGATCTTTTCATGATTGATACTTGTAACTATGTATTCATCAAACTGAGACCAAGAACTTAACTTTTTCCAGATTGTATGTTGTGTTAGAGTATGTTACTGAGAGATCTATTCATTACAATTACACTGAGACTGAGTGAGCTACAATGGAATCATCAAGATTCATTATGACTGTATTCGATTATGACTGTGTTTAGAATGAGAGATTATGATTGTGTTCTCTGTTTGTCACCAAGATTCTATTATTACAGTTATCCCCAGACTGACTGTAAGTCTTCTTCATTACAAGTATGTTGAGATTGTATCTCTCCATCCACATGTATGTCTAGACTATAACAGTAAGTATGCCCAGAATATCTTACACATTGACTCTATTTATAATGTTGAGGCTGTAATCATGAGGAGACTGTAATTTCCACCGAAGTTTCAAAGGTATCCTTACTCCTATAATGTGGATATCTAACTTGTACCCATACGAAAAATACCTTGTGAGAGACCTCCGAAAATATTAGACAAGTATGAGTTCTTCACTATTATTTTGTGGATACCCTAGCTGAGCATTTATAGTAGTTCGTTCTCCATAATTAGTTGATGTGTCCATTGAAAGGACGTGTCTATTATTTGAGTTGACTTGTCATTTATATATATTTGCATGTCGACATGACTGTGTTTTACATCTTTTTGTTAGCTTATGTCTTCAGGAGGATTGTGCTTGTCTTGGAGAGCCTTTTAGACTAGTATACATTTAAACATATGCTCAAGAAGAGATCCTTATACATGAATTTGACTCTTTGACTTTCCTAAACCTATGTTTTTCTTGACAAGTACAAAGATCAAAATTATATTTGTAAATACTGAACCTAGTTACACTTTCTTCAACACTCCCTCTTAATTAGGGAGGTATTTATAATGGTACTTGGTCATTCTCAATCTAAATAATTTCTCATAAGAAGAATTGGATTGGTAACTTATGTTATAGCATCATATTAACCAACATTGTTTCCACAACAAGGCCTTGACTGACAGCTCTATCTCTCATTAGATTAGAGCACACACAATGTTGGCGAGACCAATGACTATAGACACATTCATCATTGTCTCTAAAGGTACAAACCCACCGAGGTGTTCACTGAGTATGACCTTCTAGGACTATTATTATCTTGGGTTCCCAACCTTCAAAGAATATCAGTCATCTTGCCTACTCTTGTCTTGGATGCCATACACATCCTCAAAGAGCATCAGATGCCAGATGATTACTCAATCCTCCATTCTTTCTTCCAAAGTGAAGACAAGAATGTTGTGTCTATCTCTCCCTCTCAACTAGGGAAGATATGCCCAAGTTTCCTCTGATCGGAAAATTTGCCAAGCTCCCTTTTAATCGGGAACTTGTCTGAGCACCCTATTAGATAGGGACTCTTCTATATATCAGCAACTTCTTCTTCGTGGATCCTTCCGCTGCTTGATCAACTTCTTTCCTTGATGTCATGAATTTTAGTTGAGCTTCTTCCTTGCAGGGCAACAGCCATCGATCACTTTCCTCCTTAGTTCGTCATGTCATTCCTTTCTTCATAAAAAATGGCCTTATTCATATCTGGAACCTTCGTCATATGACTACTTCTTTCTCATCATGCTTCTTCCATTCATCACATGAATGCTAGTTGTACTTGTAAGTAGCCCAACATGAACTTATCCAGATATTATTCAAGAAACTTATCATTAAATCAAATTGTACCTTACTAGATGGCTCTTCATCATGACATCTTTCTGTAGGTATTAGCATCCTGCATACATATTGACACGTCTCCCAAAGATATCTATTGTCAAGGGTCACCATTTTTTAGAATTTCATCAAAGTCTTCATATCTTTCTGGGATATTTCCTAGTCAACTCTTCTTGGTCTTTTGGATGTTGATTGGCTTCATCAAAGTTGCATAGCTCACGATCTCTTTCTTCCTCACACATTCCATTCTCAGGGGTTTCTAATCAGAGTTATGCAATCATAGTCAACCACCTCATACTTTATATGAGGACATATTATGTTGATTTCATCTAGTGTGACTTATTCCTTTCTACATATTTTTAGAGGAGGAGATCATTTTCCCTTGATCATGCTTCTTAAGATAGAAGTGATGCTCTATATTACCTGCAACCATATGACATGACATTATAAAATTAAATACACACATACATACCTCATTTCACCTTTAGTTCATTTAGGCTTCTTCCAACAGCTTTCTTGATTGAAGTGTCTTCAACCCCTTGATTTGCTTCTATTCGTATGTCACCATAACATCATACATGAATTCCGTGAATTGGATTTCTTAATGAAACACTTGCTTCCTCTCTAGATTAATGCATGCTCCGATTAGGATACTATCAAAGAATCTTGAGGATCTTTATATCCTCATCTTGGCAGATGTTTCCCTTTTGACTTGATGTATGATCAGACCTGTCCTCCTATCAAAGAATCTTGAGGACCTTTATATCCTCATCTTGGCATATGTTTCCCTTTTGACTTGATGTATGATGAGACCTTTCCTGGATGACTTCTTCCTTTCCTTCAATATCCAATGAGGTTCCCAGGAGTTATGTCTTTCATGTTTAACTGCCACATATTTTATTCTTCATTATTCGCATGGTGATGCCACGAGACCTTGGTTCTAATGCTATCATGATCCTACGATGCATCTTAATAGCATGGCCATATATTTAAAAAAAGATCGAGGAGCTTATGATAATATCCTTTTCTGAGGGAGGCCATCTTAATCGTAGTGGAGATCTGTTGCTCCCTCTTTCCTTGGCCCTTTTCTTCAGCTTCCTCCATATTTCCGATGATATGAGCTTCTTTCCATATTCTTTTCATAGCATTGATTCTTATACTATTCTGTCTTTTCCTTTCCTTTTTGCACATAATTGTGTCCTTCAACATTTTTGCCTTCTATCTAACATAGATACCATAAGTTTTCGAATGAGGTAACCTTCTTTGTTCATGGATATTTGTTACCTTAATGATTATGTTCTTATCATCTTTCCTATATCTCTAAATTGAGATACCATGAAGATATTCTTTCTTTCTTTGATACCTTCATTTTGTGTAGATCAGGTCTAAGTGATGTGACCTTCTATACTGCATTTTTCAGAGAATGTATCCTCTATCATTTCATATATATCTTTGATGTCTTCTTTCTTGGTACATGGGGATGACAGAACCTTAATATTTCTTTCCCATGAATTCAAAGAAGACATTTTTCCTTGATATGTTCACTGAATTCTTTTATCTATGAGGATTATGGCAATCCTCCTCATTTCATGCAAGGACCTTTGATGACCCATTCAATCCATAGATCTCCTTATAGTCATGAAGTCATTTAACCAAACTTGATTATAGAAATGAAAGATACTTAGTTGACAAGTGAAGATTAACTCTTCTACTTGATCACTTTGATGTTGGTTGGAGAAGATGTATTGGAGTTTCCTCTTTGATGGAAAGCCTTTCTTCAATGGAAAAGGTTGATCCCTTTTTATGAGGATGAATTGTTGCTTCCTTTGGATGATCTTCTTATAGGGCAAGGAAATGATCCTTGCTTTTATAGCCTTGAAGGTGATGACAATGTTTTTTCTTCTTCAATATGCATTGTCTTCTTTGGTAGTGTATATCAGGATTGCTGCTAGGGTTTCAACCTATTTCTTTGATTTTGAGATCCTTTGAGTTACCTTTCTTTGTAAACATCTTGATGAGGGTCTTGGTGGCCTTTTGATGATGGCTTGTGGAGACACAAGTTCTTGTTGTTGTAGACTTGATCCTTCAATCTTGACAAAAACCCTTCAACTTGCTATGATGCCCTTGAAGGTTGAACCATGTATGTCTCTTTGTTGCCCTTCCTTTGACTTTTGAACCTTAGCTCTGATACCATGTTGAAGAATCTAGGGCAAATGTAGTTAATGTGATTCTTCTTAGCATGATAACTATTTGTGATGTGTTTCCAATTTTTCTTCTTATTCCAATCTTCACTTATTGTTATTAGAGTGTGTCTTCTTTAGTTCACCAAATTGCTACCAAAATAAAGAAACAAGAACAAAAGATGTTTGGATTTCTGCTAGGGCCAAAACATCTCCCTCTTGGAGAGGAAAACCCACACAAAATTCTTCTTGTAGAGATTCCAGTTGACGAATACCAAGACCATAACCCTTGACCTATTATGCCACTCCAAGACCAAGACACCAATCCTCTTCTTCGTCATAGCTGAGATCATCATCACTACTACTAAAGTCATCATTGTTGCTTCACCGAAGTCATTATTGTTGCACCTTCACTGAGATATTCATTATAACAACGAGATCATTACTGCACCTTCTTTGTCACATCTTCACTGAGATATTTTCATGATTGATACTTGTAACTATGTCTTCATCAAACAAAGACCAAGAACTTAACTTTGTCTAGATTGTATGTTGTGTCAGACTATGTTACTGTTATGTACCTAGGGGGGGTAATATGGGGTACCGAGGGAGGTACCCAAGGTAATATTTTAATAATGGGATGGGCCATAGTAATAAATAAGGTGGTTAACCCATGTCATGTAAGGGGCCACAAGTAGTTAATAATAATGTAATGGGCCGATGGTATTAGTTGATGGTATGAGTAAACCATGGTATTGATGCATGGTATTGTATGTATGAGGCCTATATAGAGGCTGGAGACTCCACATGGAGAGACATGAAGAGAAGTATTCTTGTATGAACGAGCATATGGCTTGTGGAGTGTTCTCCTTCCTTAAGCAGTGAATGTATGGTGTTGCCCTACCTTAAGGGTTTTGATAATAAAGAAGCATTTCATTCTATTTCTATCTTATTCTTGGGTTATTTCTCTTATAATAATATTTCTGGGTTAGATTTACAACAGTTACTGAGAGATCTATTCATCACAATTACGTTTGAGACTGAGTGAGCTACGATGGGATCATCAAGATTGATTATAACTGTATTCGATTATCACTGCGTTCAAAATGAGAGATTATGATTGTGTTCTCTGTTTGATCACCAAGATTCTCTTATTACAATTATCCCCGAGACTTTGGCTGTAAATCTTCTTCATTACAAGTATCTCTACACCATATCTCTCCATCCATAGGTATGTCGAGACTAGAACAATAAGTATGTCGAGAATATCTTACATGGTGACTATGTTTAGCATGTTGAGACTGTAATCATGAGGAGCCTGTAATTGCCACCGAAATTGCAAAGGTATTGTTGTATCTCTAACCCAAGAATATTATAGATCTGATATGAAAAGATAAGATAATACAAATAAACCCGGAAATAGATAGAATGCTTCTTTATTATCAAACCCTTATGGTAGGGCAACACCATACAATCACTCCTTAAGGAAGGAGAACACTCCACAAGCCATATGCTTGTTCATACAAGATTACTTCTCTTCATATCTCTCCATGTGGAGTCTCCAGCCTCTATATAGGCCTCATACATACAATACCATGCATCAATACCATGGTTTACTCATACCATCAGCTAATACCATGGGCCCATTACATTATTATTAACTACTTGTGGTCCCTTACATGACATGGGTTAACCACCTTATTTATTACTATGGCCCATCCCATTATTACATTATTACCTTGGGTACCTCCCTCGGTACCCCATATTCCCCCCCCTAGGTATATAACATTCCACCCCCCTTAGCATGTTTCGTCCCCGAAACATGGGAAGAACACAAATAATAAGATCTACTCAAAAGAGTAGTCCACTGATACCATACATGTGCATCTAGCCATCCAAGAGAAAGGTGAACCCTCGATCTCGCAGGTGCCTCGCTCGCTTGATATGGACATTGACCATGGCAGCTCTTCTGTGTTGATGTGTAGTAGGTGGATCTTCGCTCCTCGCTATCCATCATACGGGGGTTGTTGTCCTTGTGACTAACTGGTTGCCATCTTGATGGTTGTCTTGCGGGGTGATGTGGGTGATGATATGTTGACGTTTTAACCCACGGCATCTTTTTCTTTAATTCACCCTGGTGAGGTGCCTGTTGTGGTGTCTTCTTTTCCAATATGACTTCAACCACTGAGTCCTCCTCTGATGTATCAGCACCTGTACCCTTATCTGCTTCAGCCTATGTTTGTGTCTGATTGTCGACCATCAATTGCTCATCATCTAATATGTCAGACCCTGGAACATCTTCTGCTTTAGCCTCCATGTGCTCTACCTGTTTATGGATGGAAATATCCTGTAATGTAATTTTATTCTTTTTATACCATAGTTTCAGGAATTTCTTCTGTACATTAATATTGATAGTACCTACTGATTCCATCCAAGGGTATCCCAAAACAACATCTATGTTATCCATATCTGAAGCATAAAAATCACTATGCAACACATACTTATCCATTGAAATATTCAAATCCTTGTACATTTGAACATTCTCATCATCAACTTGTGTATTTTCAATGTTTTTTTGTTGGAACTTGCAATTTTTTTGCCAAATTAACACTAATAAAATTATGTTTACAACTAGGATTGATAGAAACAATGATCTTCTCTTTTTGAATCAATCCATGAACCTATAATAAGGATATACCAGTAGGATATAGCCCTTTATGTGTTTCATTTTCCTTTTTTCTAGCCTTAGACCACTTGTCCAAAATGACTTTTTCAATTTCTGCATCTGAAAGTTTGGACAACTGCTTGTGGTCAAGTGATTTCCACCACCATGTGGAAGCCTCATCTATTAAAAATAACCACACTTTACCCCTCCAATCTGTCTTAAACATACGTTTTAGTTCCTTTATGAATTTTTCAATAGTCGGACCATCATCTTTTCCTGTAAAAAATTCCTTGCTATAAGCCATGAAGGTTTGAAAAAATAAAATTTGAGAATGTCACAGTTTCGTCAATATTGCTCAGAATCTCTATTATAACCTGTTTTTGGAAATGTAACAACCATTCTGCATCTACCCACGTGATAGAAATTCTGATCTAGGCACTATAATTCCAGATCTGTGCTGCTACTCTCCTGCCGCCAAAATTTCTGAAAAAAACGTTGATTTTAAATCAACGATATCTCCCTCATTTGGACTCCTATTCGCTTGATTTGTTTTTTAAAATTGGGTGTTGTTTCACAAAGATTCCAGATCTGCAATTAGATCTTGCAGATCTTGCACCAGGACGTCTAGATATGCGCCGCAAATGCGCTGCCCTGAAAAATTAGCTGCAACCCCACTGATTTTTAGATCAGCGATATCTCCTTCAGCCGGACTCCGATTCGAACGATTTTTTTTTTGAAATCTGCTATTTTTTCACAAGGAATACAGATCTGCAATCATATTTTTCAGATATTGAACCAAAACATATAGATCTGATCTGCAAACTCGCCACCCTTGAAATCCTGCAAAAAGTAAAAAAAAAAAAAAAAA
>APFE031198304.1:0-17678 GCA_000404065.3 Pinus taeda
CACTAATCAAAATCCCAGAAGCTGACTCACCCACCTGCAAACATCTATATATGGATCCCTCATCCCAGAGATCCAAAGGCTGGAATCTTGTATTTTGTAAGGAAGTGTTGTTGGTTTCTTTGTGGAACATCATAGTTTGGATGATATAAGCTTTTCATGAGGTGAAGAAGGGCTTTCATGCTGGGAGGATGATGCTGGATCAGATCAATGGGTTGTAATCCTCTCTTCTACTCTTTCTATCAATAAATCTTTTTGAGTTTTCCTCCATATTCTTGTATGTTTGAGTTGATATATGCATTTGTGTGGTCAATATATATCTGGTCCTATATTGTTTATGATTGTATATCTCTATGCTTTGATGGTATTATGCTGCTTTGACTCTATAGGTGTTCTTTGAAGTGGGACAAGCGAGGAAGGAGTGGCAAAGATCTATCAAAGGGGAGAGGAAATAAGCAAGGAGCCAAGCGAAAGACTGAGGTTGGTACTCTCTACTTCTCTCTCATCTACTTCTCATAAAGGAAAACGCAAGTAAATTTAGTTTGTTTGTTTCTAAGATAGCTACCCATCTTAGTGGGACTCGCAGCTTTGAATGGACACTAGATTTCTGGATAACAAAATGGCGACTCCGCTGGAGAGAAAATAGCTTGTTTTATTGTTTATATTTGTTTGCTTTATAAACTACAGACAGAGCCTGAAGTTAAGCCAGCTAGCCTTTGAAATGCATTTGCTATGCAAGTGTAAAGTAGATCAATGTTGCTTCAGTCCATCTTCGGGTTTTGTTTATAAACTGAACAATTGATTTGAAAAAATCCTAATTGCCCTGGTGATGGCTCAACTAACCTCATTAGATCAGCCCCTATGATTTGTATTTATTGACTATCATTAGCTCAGCCTAAGTCCCTGAACTAAGCTGCAAACTGTGACCAAAAACCAAGTTAAAGTCTAGTCCCTGGACCATCGCACTGTCTCCTTTTTACAGTCTGAATGCATCGCACCTCCCATGTGCAGTAGGTGAGATGCATCCCTATTTCCCTGTGTTACAGGTGCGATGATCAGATAAGATTGTTTCTGCCTCCAGATTTTGGTTTTTTCTTCACCCTCTTCAGCTTTATTTAGGAGTTTTTCTCTCTGTGATCAGTATACCACTGTTGAAACTCCCTTCCTTTTCATTATTTAGCCTCCATTGTACAAAGAATTGTGAATTTTTTTATGTATTTTTCACCATTTACAGTTCTCCTTTACAAATAAGTAGCTTAATTGAACTGTCGTCTTTTGATTTGGAAGTGTCGCAAGTGTCATTTTTAGTCAAAGAAAAGAATTCTACTCTTTTTGATGGTTGATTACACTTTTACTCTTATATTTTATTTGAATTAATAGTGTTTCAAGTGTCGAAAGCAGTTTTCAAATTGAAGTTGAAAGTGTCGTCTTAGCCTTCCTTTCATTTTTTAAATTCAAAATCGCAAAGTGTCGTCTTAGCCTTCCTTTTGTTTTTTGAATTCAAAATCGCAAAGTAGTCTTCCTTTCGTTTTTTGAATTTGAAATCAAAAAGTATTGTCTTAGTCTTGCTTTCATTTTTTGAATTTGAAATCACAAAGTGTCGTCTTCGTCTTCCTTTCGTCTTTTGAAGAGAAAATTGTTAGTACTATCACTTTGAGAGAAAAAGAGAGTTTAGATTTGTACTTAGCATTATTTTTGTCATTCACACATTAAGAAAGTGGAAAACAAATACACGCATGTGCATTTTCATTTAGACTGCTTGTTGATTTTGATTTAGGACAATGCATCTAGTGTGTGCTCTTTGCTCTATGTTGAAAGAATCTCGCTTCTCTTTCCTTAGTAGCTAGGATTTTCATTGCAAAAAGAAGAGTAAATGATTGTGTATCATCTTAGATTGCATATTTAGGAATTGTATATCTACATCAAGTAGTGAACCTTAAAGGAAAACTTCTTAAGAAAGATCAACTGTAAAATAAATTCAATGAACATAAAAACGCTTTGGAACCTAACGCACACATTTAGAAGTCTAAACTAGAGATGTATTCTGGCATCATAAAGCTTGGTAACTATCACTTTCATTGTAGGTTGGGTGATTCCTCCTCTTTGAGACGACGAGTACCAGTATGGACTTGTGCTCCCACGTACCGTCGAGTATATATTGGGAGACCACAATAGGCTATATCCTTTATCCTTAGGAAGCTGTGTCTGTTGCCCTATCGATCGCAATGCACTAAACACAACATTCGGGAAGATTGACTGTCGTATTGTAAAAAGTATTCTATAGTTTTGCGATTGGTTTGGTAATCCCTCTGTTTAGATTTCCAGAGTAGTCACTTTCATTCCTTTTTAGACTCCTTAAAAGAAAAGGTCCATTTGAGCACTTGTCACTTCAGTCTCATTAAAAATCGAAGGTGACTAGAGTCATCTTTAGTTTTTTCTTGACTCTTAAAAATTGAAAAAGAAAGTTATGTCAAAGCGTCTAAAATTCATTTAATTCAGAATCACATATTCCCCTTTTTATTTTGAATTGATCAAGTAATTTGTAATCGTGGAAGAAAGTCAATTGAAACCCCGTCATTCACAGAGACTAATGAGTCAACCATCTTTGACTTCAGAAACGAAACCATTCCGGGCCAAGCGAACTCGTTTAACTAGGTCAAAGTCCCCTGGTTTTTTTAGAACTTGTGTTCCAACATCCTCAAAGACTCCGATTACTCCAACCATTTCTGGTATCCCTGCCTCTGCAGAAGAAGTTCCGTAGTCACAAGAGGACATTAGAACTAATCCTAGTGTAACGGTAAACACTTCTATTCATGAACCGGATCTAGCTAGGGCTGATTCGGAAGGTGTTACCCCTCCAACATCTGTCACTACAGAGTCTACACCTTCTTCGGCACCAGAAATATTTTACGGACCTAACGGTCTACCTCTCCCACCTGGATTGATTGCTATAGAAGAGATTGTGGAAGATCTTCCATCTAGTACTTCATTGCATTTTGGGACTGGGATCACCCTATATCCTTCTACATTAGAAGTTAGTCTCTCTTCATTGCAAGTTCCTGTAGAATCGCTAGGAAATCTTTTGGATAGACTTGATATGTCTGAACAACCATCGACATCTAGGACTGTGTCATCTGACACAGCAGCAGTAGAACCTCCTGCTACTACTCCAACAATGTTCGTTGGTGTACCATCTGTCCCAACTAGCTCTCAACCGCTAGATGGAGTCCACCTAGGGACTGTTTCAACAGTATGGTCTATTCCCATTTGTTCGTCTGGAATAGTGTTTGGAATCTCTTATTTTGAGTCTCAGAAAATTGATCCTTCACAACAGTATCATTTGGGCAGTCCAGTCTCTAGAGGCCCATCTTACCTTTGAACACTGGATTGCTGCCATATGGGGGGCAATATGCCCATTCATTATTCCCTCTAGGAGAAAAATCATACGAGAGTTCACAACAGAATTTAGGTCATGCTAGAATTACATCCAATGGTTGGATGCCAATACTACATCAACAACCAATAGTTGTATACTCAATACAACCAAGTCTATTGTGTCAAATGTCCCCACTACACCGGCTATTGTGACGGTATCGCAAGTACAAGTGTTGTCTGTTGTATGCCAACCTCAAGTTTCTTAGGTCGTAATAAAATAGCCTCTTGTCTCCATGACACAACCACAATCGTTGATTAGTGGCTCCTTAACTGGAGCAACTTAGGCTCAAACAGGTACTATTACCCCTCATCTTGGTTAGACAACCAGTATTGGACAATAGAAAATGGTTTCACAACCATGGTTGGTACAATATCAACAACCGTAATTCCAACAAGCTTACCAAGGACCTGAGCAACAAAACTTTGCGGGTAATGGGCAGTCGTATATTGAAAATAGTCAACATCAAACATATCATAATGGTTATGCCCATCAACCTTACCAAATTTATCAGCATCAAATAGATTATGCTGGTATGCAAAGACCCACTGCTCAGGCAATCCCATACTATCCTGGGTATGCTTCACCAAACCTGAATCAACAGTTGCCCTTCATGACGACTTTAGAGTTACCAAATCTAAATCGGCTAACAAATGATCTAATTGCTTATGCTCATTGGTGGCTGGTGATTCCTCATAAACTTCCATTAGATATTCCTAAATTCAATGGGAATCTGGGTGAAGGTCCGTCGAATCATGTGATGACCTTTCATTTGTGGTGTTCATCCAACACTCTCAATGATGATTCGATTAGGCTTCACCTTTTTCAATGAACGTTAACTGGTCTAGCAGAAAAATGGTACATCGAATTACCTAGAGCTTCATTCGATAACTTTAGCACCCTTGCCACCACCTTTTAAACCCATTTTCAGTTACCAATAAGGTACGAAATAGGAATGAAACTTCTTACCAATTTGAAGCAGAAGATAGCCACTCACATATCTGATCATATTCATGAGTGGCGGCGTCATCGTCGAATGGTAAAAACATATGTTCCTGATCAGCTCCTAGCTAAATGGTTTATTAAGTCATTGTTACCTTCTATTACAAAAGATGTGGCTAAAGGGGGGGTTGTCACTGAAGAGTAAGTCATCGCTTGTGTGCAATATCTAGACTTGATCTATACTCAGTCTGGCACACTCTATGACAAAATCCCTGATGCTTCTAGACCATAGTTTTTCGTTCCTCCTCCTCCTAAATCAAACAAAGACTCTCATGCTGGTGATGGCGTGATAGGTATGAATAGCACGAAAACCACAAAGGCTTAATTGTAGAAAGCCCGTACGGTTTCTAGTTAAAATGAAAATGATGAACTTCTCGCCTTGAAGGTTAATTCCATGTTCACCGACAAAGGCAAAGAACCGAAGCAACCAGGAGGCAAGAAGAAAAAGAAAGGGAAAAAGAGGAAGCAGGATGAGTCGTCTCCTGAAAAATCTTCTGCAAACCCTTATGGGAAAAAGAAACCCTGTTATCCATGCTTTATATGCGATGAGGATCATTGGATGAAAGATTGTCCATATAAAGTTGAGCTTAAGAAGTTCTTTAAGAATTCAAAAACCTCAGTGGTATTGACTGATCTGTTTCCAAACCTAGGAACCAATCTAGTTGCTAGTGACAATGCTTCCCCATCCCAAGTGCTTATGTTTTCCATTTTGAAATAGCAAAATGATGCTTTGATATCGACAAGGAATAAATATTACAGGAATCCACAGTTGTCGAACAACAAGGCTACTGATCAACCTAGTAGTTTGACAACAACTTCGACTGAAGTTGTGCCACCCATCATTCCTGAGCTAACGGTAAAGCCGCCAAAAGGAGTAGTACACAAATCGATGTTTAATCCTCGTGCTAGAGAAACACAGAATTATAATATAGTAGAGGACCTAGCCCAATCGCCATCCGCTATGTCGACACTTGAAGTACTGCAAAATTGCCTGTCCCAAAAGCAGGCTCTATTATCAACAATAGGTGGGATTGACCCAACGGATTCCAATCTTCTGGCCTTTCATCATAAAGGATATGAACCTTAGTTACGATCTCAACTCGCTTTCCTCATTCAAGTGAAATCCCTCAACAGAACTGTTCATCGAACAATCATTGATGAGGGGGCATATACACGTATTAGGTCAATGAGTTGCTGGAAAACTTTAGGCTCACCACCCTTGTCGCAATCGTCAATGATGTTAAAATCATTTGATGGATGGATATACACTCCATACGGGATTTTAAGTAACTTGCAATTTGAACTGGGGGCAAAACAATAGAAATTGATGTTGAAGTTATCGATGGAAACCTCAATTACAACATCCTACTGGGAAGGCCCTAGATTTATGCAATGGTTGTTGTTGTGTCAACATACTTTAGAAATATTGCATTTCATTTCCAAGGAGGAATTACAATCATCGACCAACAAACATTTCTCCCCAACAGTTCACAAGTTATGGAAAGCATTCCAATGATCCACAGAAGCTCTCAGTTGCTTCAAGATATCAGAGTAGGCCTACTAAAAGACCCTACATTGATGGGTACTTTTGCCCAACTACCTCCAAACAATCTGGCGGAAGTGGCCACAGTGGGAACCTACAATATGGTATCTTCTATTCATAAGATGTCTGAACATGATGTTAGCATGGATTGTCACCAGCTATTGCCTCCAAGCCAAATAGAAGTATTGTAGCAATCAATGTTCTTGGCATGGGAGGTAAACCCAAATCAAAACTCATCGAGCATTTGGGTAGATAGGTCTAAGGAATATGGTACCTCTTCAGATCCAAGTTCACATGTATATTCTACAGACAAAGGAATTGTTCAGTCAATGATGATAGAAGGGGCACCATGGGAAGATTACCACCATCGTTCCCATCTTCCAGATTACAACGAAGATTGCTCCAACGACCTTAATCATCCTTTAGTTTTTGATTTTCTATCAAATACTGTAAATACGGTGGATTCTGAGCGAAACCTGTCCAATATTGAAGAAACTATCACCATAAATATCTCGACCAAACCAGATGTTGTAGAGAATATTCATGTCGGAAAATCTTGTTCTTCTTCAGAACTAGAAGTATATTACACTCACTTTCGCGAGTTCAGAGATGTCTTTGCATGGTCATATGAAGAAATGCCAAGCATTGACTCGAGCATATTTGAACACGAAATTAAGATGTATCCAGGTGTCAAACCAGTACGACAATGGCTTCGACAGGTGCACCCAAAGAAAGCCACTGCCATCAAGGCAGAAGTTGAAAAACTTCTCCATGCCGGTTTCATTTACCCGGTTCCTCTAACTGATTAGGTATCAAACATTGTTCCTGTAATGAAAAAGCAAGGAACGATTAGAGTGTGCGTCGATTATAGGGATGTAAATCAAGCTTGTCTAAAGGAAAACTACCCTACACCCTTTATCAACTAGATAATTGATGAATGCGCCAGATGTGAAATATTTTCGTTTATGGATGGATTTTCTGGGTATAATCAAATAAATATCCGCCCACAGGACCAGTCAAAGACTGCATTTATTTTTCTGTGGGGCACATTCGCGTATCGCAAGCTACCTTTTGGTTTAAAGAATGCAGGGGCAACCTTTTAGAGGGAAATGAATTATGCCTTCCATGACATCAAGAATATCATTCAACCATACCTTGACGATCTTTTGACTCATTCGCGGAAGCATACCGATCATCCGCAGCATTTGAGAGCAATATTTCTACCTTGCCGACACTACAAGATACGACTCAATCTGCACAAGTGTGTGTTTTGTGTCGGTTTTGGTCATTTACTTGGCTTTGTAGTTTCAAAGGACGGGATTTGCCTCAACTCGTGCAAGGTTCAGGCAATCATCGATCTGCCTCCACCTTCAAATTTGCTTCAGATTCAGAAACTCCAAGGGAAAGCAAACTTTCTGAGGAGGTTCATTCCAAATTATGCCGAACTTGCTAAAGGCTATATGCCTCTGTTGAGAAAAGAAGTACCCTTCAACTGGGATCAGGTTGCACAAGCTTCCTTTGATTCTCTAAAGGAATCCCTATAAAAGCATCATTAATGTATGCTCCTGATTACCAAAAAGACTTTAACCTGTATCTAGCTACAACAAATATGACCATCGCAATGGTTTTAGTTCAAGAAGACAATGGAATCAAACATCCTGTCTATTATTTAAGTTGAAACTTAAATGATACAGAAAGTAAGTACTCCTATGTTGAAAAACTGGCTCTCACAACTGTTCAAGCAGTAGAGAGATTTCGACACTATGTCCTCTTTTGAAAAACTACCATTTTGTCAGATTGCAACCCCTTGACTTACATATTGTTGCGATAGTTGCTTGGGAGCAAAAATTCGAAATGGATAGCAATTTTGCAAGAGTTTGATCTGGAATTCGTAAAATCCAAATCAAAGAAATCCCTAGTTTTCGCGGAGTTACTATGTGACTTCCCATCATCGTCCAATGATTCAACATCCAAAGCAACAATCGTGGATGAATCTTTGTTTCTGATATCTTCAAGCAATCTGTGGTATGGAGATATAATCATCTATCTCCAGAACCAAACGTATAGGTCTAATACCTCTCGCTCATAACAACGACGTATTTGATACCAAGCAAAAATACTACATGATCGCCGGTGATACACTTTACCGTCGTGGTATCGATACAGTTCTATGAAGGTGCCTCACCCATGAGGAGGCTGAAAAAGTCTTGAATGATTGTCATTCAGGCACGTGTGGGGGAATCAATCTAGTTATGCTACGACATAAACGATTTTACGAGTGGGATAATTTTGGCCAACAATGTTCAAGGATTGCATAACCGCAGTTAGAAGTTGCCATGCTTGTTAAATCTTTGACCGCAAAACCAGAATACTGCCCGCACCTCTGTAGCCAGTAGTTGCTGTTGGGCCATTCACCAAATGGGGCATATATTTCATAACATGTAACCCCACCTTGGCTGGGGGGCATGGGTATATCATAGTCGCAGTTGACTATTTTACGAAATGGGCCGAGGCGATGCCTACATTAAACAATAGTGGCGAAACGGTTGCTCTTTTCTTTTTCAATCATGTAGTCTCCAGATTCGGTGTTCCACAAGCTATAGTCACAGATCATGGATCACATTTCCACAATCACATGATGGTTGAGTTGGGTACCAAGTTAGGACTGTCCCACGACAACTCTACTCCATATTATCCGCAAGCTAACAGGCAAGTTGAGGCAATCAACAAAGTCTTGAAATGCATGCTGCAAAGGATGATTGGAGTCCATAAATGGAGTTGGCACCTAATCCTGTACTCAGCCTTATGGGCATACCGGACATCGGTGAGAAATGCGACCGGGTTTACACCCTTTTAGCTGGTGTATGGCATAGAAGTGAACCAGTTCAGTGCAAAATCTCGTCCCTCAAGCTCGCAGTCGACCTTCTCCCCAAAACTTCAAGACAGGAGGCTCGTTTCTTGGAATTAATCCAACTGGATGAAACCCGTCATGACATTGCCTTGGCTAACGAAGCACATAATAAATGAGTCAAGGCACAGTTTGATAAGAATGTCAAACCCCGTGTCTTCTTAGAACGTGACCTGGTCTTACTTTACGACCAGGAATCCGATAAGGAGCAGGTAAGTTCCAGTCTTTGTGGATGGGCCCCTATATTGTTAAGCATGTATTAGCAAAAGGAGCCTATGAGCTAGTAGATTATGATGGGATTCCACTGTAGCAACCCTGAAACGGGTTGTACCTTAAGCGTTACTATGCTTGACTCAGTGTAGTAACCTCTTCATATGCTTTTGTTACATTTTTTCTTTCGCTAAGAGTGATCATTTTGGTTAGGTAACCTGCTTTTGCATTTGTTGCAGATGTCAAACCTATTGGAGCCATTTGTTGGATATGTTGATAGAGTGAGTCGTAGTTCGCAGAACCTATATTCTGTAGCTTGGGCCATCTTTGATCCAAGCAGCGAGTTAGTGAGTTTCAGAGGGGTATGTATTGGTCAATCGATGAACAACATTGCTGAATACAACGCGTTGATAGAGCTCCTCTCTGGTTCCATCGCATATGGCATATGCTGACTTTTCGTTAGGCTAGACTCACAACTCGTCATTCTATAGCTTACCGGCATCTATTCCGTGTGGAATCCAGCTATCTATCGTATGTTCCTAAGGGTTAAGATTTTGGAAAGGCAGTTCGATTCTATTCAATATCAACACATTTCCAGAAACTTAAACACATTAACCGGTTCATTAGCAAATTATGTGTTAGATAGACATTTGTGACATCTATAAAAGAAAATCATTTCATCAATATTTGCATCAGGATCATATAACTTAAGCAAAATAAAGCTTCGAAAATCAAAAATATATATTATACATAGTGTTCTGTGTCCAAGACAAAATTAGTCATATGACCCAAAAACTCAAAATTCTAGGGGGCACCCTAGTCTAATGGTGCTGCTAATAACAAGTCATCGCCTGTGCCATCATGCGTAAGAGCCTAGTCCATCGGCTCGGCACGCCAGTGCTATGTCGTTGTAATCTCAGAGGTAGCTCGTCGGTCCTCACATCTGGAATACCAAGGGTGAGACCATCGATCTGATCCTACAACACTGCAAGAGTCTCGGCTACATCCAGATCGCAAAGGACAACCCTCCCTATAGCCTCTCCTGTTGGAATGGCAACTGCTGCTCTCAGGCGCACTACTAGTCGCACTGGTCTAATATCTACATGAGCACATGAGTTTTGATTAGTCTTGATAAACTTTTAAAGAAAGCACAAGAACATTGTAAAAGCAATAAACAGAGATATGGTCAAAGTTTTTTACCTACGACACCCCACTGCTCGCCAGCCGGTAGCGCCAAATCTGGGTCGCCTCAGAAATCCATCCCAGCATATGGACACTCGACATAAACCATTTGCTGACAGTTGAACCACTCGAAGAAGGCATCAGAGAAGGAAACATGTGATTGACCAGCATGTCTGGCCATAAGGTCAACCCATCTCTGCATCCATGGCTCAGTCGGTGGTGGCAGACTGAGTGAAATGTACTATGGCTGCATCAATGGAATCTTCTCCAAGGCGAAAGCGGTCAGAATAGAACCATAGCCAAAGTTCTTGGATGTTACATTTTTCACCTTGGTAAGCTATTATTTTATCACCGGAAGTACTGCATCACACCAGTTGAATACCTTTGGCTCAAGGCATTCCAAGGCATACTGCATATAGGACCTGTTGGCCAAGTGAAGGGTTGCGCTACCAGCCAATCTAGCAAAGGTGAATAAAATAGTCCTCATTGAATGATCGGTGACATCTTGGATATTGATCTTGCCATCCCTGCTCAGCTGAGATCCTTCTCTACAGTATCGGTGAATATAATCCCTCACGGATTCGCCCCCACAGGCGAAACTTGATATTGAGAGAGGGGCACCACGCCTCGATAAACCGGTCAAGAAGTAGATGTCCTCAATAGTCAAGGGGATGGATTCACCTCTAATATGGAACACTTGGTTGGTAGGATCCCATGCACTGAGGAAATATTGCAACAAGTTGATTTGTTGCCTCATGCTAGATATGTAAAAGAACTTGAACAAACCACAGTTCTGCAATGCAGTTACCGTACCTGGATCATGTAAGGCAACCATGTCCTCTTCTTCATGCTTGTGTTCATGCCATGTAACAACCATTTTGGTTGGATGAATCTCTGAAAAACAAACAAGAGAAGAATTAGGATCCTGATTTGGCAAAAAACAGGCAAAATTTCAATGAAAAATCAGTGCAAAAGTTTTCCTCCTTGCGCCCATCGCACCCCAGTTGTGTACTGGGTGAGATGCATATTGACTAGCCAATGGCTAGCCTAGTATGCATCACACCTTTCGATATATACTAGGTGCGATGGGGGCAGAATGAATTGTTCAAACCCTAGAGGCTCAGAAAAGCAGGAAAACATGCTCAGAATTCAGAAAGGAAAGAATGCAATTGAAGAGCTCAAGTTTAGCTCCTACCTGGTCTAGGCAGCATCGAAAATCATCCACCAAATCTCCCAAAATCAGCTGATGAAAATCAAGGGGGAAAACACCTCCTGCACTCCAACAATCCCAAATTCAAATGAAATGGCAAAATGAGGGGTAAAAACTACTTTTAAGTTACTTTTCACATAATTCAAGTAGGGTATTAGTGTTTTAACTCATTTTTCAAGCATGTATTCTCATTTCTAATCAGTTTGATGGAGCAATTAAACAGGTAGTATGACCGTCAAAAGAACATAGTGTTAACGGTGAATCAAATATCAGTGACCATTATCATGAGCAGTTTTACGCGAAGTTCAAGCTCGTTAAAAAATAAACCTAGCAATGAGCATATGTTCCGCCAGAATTTAAAATCATTAAAAAATGAACCCACCTTCAGTAAATAACCATTGCAATCACATTATCATCAGCTTTTGAGCCTTGGTCGTGTTCTTACCATCACCTCCACTCTGTTTTAGACAATCACATGCCTCCATTTGATTGTTTACCCTTTTTGAGGAACAACTACGATGAGTGATTCTGTTAGCCATCTTCTTTACACTGTCATGATTGGAAAGTTCCAAACCTTACCTCGAACCAGATGCTACCCGAAAATATCACTTGTACCTCAAAAAACGAGTCTCCTTTAAGCTCTTTTCATCTGACTCATAAAATATGAAAAGATTGCCGAGCAATTGGACTCTCCAGCTCGTTAAAGCGATCATAAGTGCTATCCCTCCTCTAGATTTTAATCTTTTTGGACCTGAGGGATCATTACACAAAATGATCGAGCGTTTTTCTTGTTCGGCTCGTTAAAACTATCGCAAAGTCAACCCTTTTGTATTATTTTATACTTTTTCAGACTTAAGGGATTAAATTATGAAAAAGGAATATTGGAGTTTACTTTCTGTCTCTTTTCATACTCTCTAAAATTGAAAAGAACTGAGTTATCTTTGTTGTTAAACTCGTTAAAACAATAGCGACAAACTTGTCCATGTAGACAAGAGTGAGTTTCACTGTCGCTAGGCTCGTTAAAACATAGCGACAGGTTTGCCCGAAGGGAAAATTATAGAACAAGCATATGTTATCCTCCTCAAGCTTGACAAAAATAAAGAGGTACTGGTCAGCAATGACTGGGGAAAAATTGGGAAGAAAACTTGAAGAAACTTTATTGGTAGCAAGTCGCTCTTGAACATGACACTTTCACTACATCACCATGATTAAGTCGGGTTGGGTTATTCTGTTCATCGGTCATATTACCATTGGTCCACCATACCATCCATTTTTGGGGTTAACGCTACCAATCCATTTCAGTGTCGTCGATATGTTCAAGAGAAGTCACTCAAAGAATTCACCAAGCCAGCTTGTGTCTTATCCGCTGCAATACCTTCACGCTTCATTCTTTCATGACCACCACCCTGAACCTTGTATCATCAGATCGTTTTCACCTCCACAAACTCATTTTCTCTGTTCTATGTCATAGATGTGGGATTCATTAATGCCCTCCTATGACGGGTCACTTCTTGTCGACATCAGCTCATTATCCAAGAAGTTGACCTAGGAAAAACCCTTTCAGTACTTTGAAGCTTGCATGCCTCAATGGCAAGTTTCTCACTTTCGGAGACAAGTTTACATCAATGGCCTTCGACCGAAAGATTTTGCGTGGTGTTCGCCGCTGAGTCCCATTTTCATACCATGTGAATTGTACTATCGTACCTTGAGGGTCATCATCATTATCTATGATTCCTCTCACGCATGTTAATAGCTTACATCATTGGCTGGTAATCAGGCGATGTCTTTCCATGTTCGACTCCGGAACATCTTTTCACATGGATCGACTTGTACTTTGGCTGAAGATTGAATGAGTTTGAAGACCCCGGATCTAGTTTCATCCATCCAGGCTGCAATATATTCAGGAAAATAAAGACATCAAATGTACATCATTGCTGCACAGATAATCATCCAAGCCAAAGGATGATGGCTCTACCAGAATCATCAGTCTGCCGCACAGACGGTTGTCTGTCCTATGTACATGAGAATGAATTTATAAAGCTGAGCATGGGAATGCCTACCTCAACTAGATCATGAAAATATTATGAAGATAATGTATTGTATTGTGTCTTATTAGAGGTCACCTTCCAGTTCGAAAAACCTTAGATCCTCATGATAAAGCATTTCACCCGACATCAAAAAGATTTACAACCTCATGCTTTAGGGGGCAACTGTTATAGACATATTTTGGCACTGCAACCCCAATCACATATGTCCATAAACCAAGGGCTTCTAAATCCCTAAAAGTTTTGTTTCATACCCTAAAGGAGCAAGGTCAGCTGATTACATCATCTCCCAGAAGTTCTCCATGAAAAACTGCTCAAAACTGGTCAAAGCTGGACCATACAGACTCCTTAGTGCTAAGAGTGTGATGCATCTCACCTGCCACATGCAAAAAGTGTGATGCATATTGAAAAGCCCTTCTATGGGGTGTGATGAGCGAGAGTAGACAAATGGCAGAGGCAGTTGGCTAGGTGGAAACTCAGAGAATCTTCTAGAAACTGCCCATTTGACACTTGCCTCTCTGAATTTTCCCAGGGATGAGTAAGAGATCATGAATCTCCAAGTGGAACCAAGAACTATCAGAGAGAGGACACTAATAAAAATCCCAGAAGCTGACTCACCCACCTGCAAACATCTATATATGAATCCCTCATCTCAAAGATACAAAGGCTGGAATCTTGTATTCTGTAAGGAAGTGTTGTTGGTTTCTTTGTGGAACATCATAGTTTTGGGTGATCTAAGCTTTTCATGAGGTGAAGAAGGGCTTTCATGCTAGGAGGATGACGTTGGATCAGATCAATGGGTTGTAATCCTCTCTTCTACTCTTTCTATCAGTAAATCTATTTGAGTTTTCCTCCATATTCTTGTATGTCTGAGTTGATATATGCATTTGTGTGGTCAATATATATTTGGTCCTATATTGTTTATGATTATAGATCTCTATGCTTTGATGGTATTATGTTTCTTTGACTCTACAGGCATTCTTTGAAGCGCGACAAAAAAGGAAGGAGTGGCAAAGATCTGTCAAAGGGGAGGGGAAACAAGCAAGGACACAAGCGAAAGACTAAGGTTGGTACTCTCTGCTTCTCTCTCATCTACTTCTCATAAAGGAAAATGTAAGTAACTTTAGTTTGTTTGTTTCTAAGATAGCTACCCGTCTTAGTGGGACTAGCAGCTCTGAATGGACACTAGATTTCCCAATAATAGTATAGCACGACTGACATTGGTATTGTTACTTTTTAGAGGGAGTATGGTTCTCCTCTCACATTAAAATATGTCATATGTGTTCCGGGTTTGAAGAAGAATTAAGCTCCAATTTTTATGTTGGAAGATCATGGCTACGATGTGATATTTAGCAAAGGAAAGGCTTTCCTTCATCGCATAGCCTCAGGACAAGTGAAGTGGATTAGGTTTCGAGTGAAGAACCTCTACAAATTGGATGTAGAAGACTTTGTTTCCTTTGGCATGAAAGCAGAGAAGGTGCAGAGTCGAGAAATTAGTGAATTATGGCATAGAAGATTGGGCCATTTTCACCATGGAACCTTGAATATCATGCAAAAAAATTCTACAAGACTTCCCAAGGGTGCACTAGAGTAGCGAGATACATGAAAAGGGTGTACATTGGGGATGTACACCAAAGCCACTTTTCATTATAAGGACAATTGAGCACAAGCAATCCTTGAAAGAGTTCACTCATATGTGTGTGGACCATTCTCGACAGTCTCCACGGACAAGCACAGGCATTATGTGACATTTGTAGATGATTTCTCATGTAAGTGCTAGATTTTCTTCATGCAAAAGAAAGATCAGACAGTCTCTAAATTTTGTGAATTTAAAGAACGTGTTGAGAAAGACACTAGCAGGAAAGTGAAGGCTCTTAGAAGCAATAACAGTGGAGAATATGTGTCGAATGAGTTCAAGAAATTATGTGCATCAGAAGGAATTCAACATGAGTTAATAGCACCCCATAACCCACAACAGAATGGGATTATTGAAAGGAAGAACAAAAGGATTTTGGGAGTTGCATAGGTAATGTTACATGATCAGGGCCTACCATTGCACTTATGGGTTGAAACATGCAACACAATTGTATATGTGCAAAATAGGAGTCCTCATCAGATTCTCAAGATGAGTACACCAGAAGAATCTTTTCAGGGAAGAAACTAGATGTGTCACACTTAGGATCTTTGGTTCATTAGTTTATTGTCATGTTACCCAGGATGCAAGGAAAATGCTAGAGTTGATAGCCGAGTTGGGAATATTTGTGGGGTATAATGATACACCTCATAACTATCGAGTGTACCTTCCATCTCATAGGATGACATTTGTTTGTAGAGATATGAAGCTCACTGAAGATAAGGCCATGAGATGGTCCCTTGAGATGGAGATTCAATTACATTCAGATGAGGAGATTTTAGCTCCAAAGGAATAACCTCAAGATGATATGCAACATCCACATGCAGAGGAGCAGAGAGTGAAAGCACCCACTCATGCAAAGACATCCAAATATGGAAGGAAGTGCACCAAAGAAGCTAACAGATTGATGCATGATGCTAGAGAGACTGTGGGAGCACCCACATCATAGCGCAGGGAGAGGAGATCACCAAATCAGTACATTGGCTATATGGCTCTAATGAGAAAGAGTGTAGATACTGAGCCATCCTCGTTCGAGGAAGCAGTGCAACAACCAGTGTGGTTTGATGCCATGGTAGAGGAGTGTGACTCCATTATCAGGAACAATGTTTGGTAATTTGTCCCAAGGCCAAAGGATAAGTCAGTGGTAGGTTCCAAGTGGATCTACAAGGTGAAGCAAGCAATAGATGGGAGTGTCAAGAAACACAAGGATATGTTTGTGGCCAAGGGATTCTCTCAGCTGGAGTTGATTATGAGGAGACCTTTGCTCCAATAGCAAGATACTCTTCAATCAAATCTATTCTAGCACCTTAAACGCAAAAGGGATGGAAGATAAATTAGTTGGATATGAAGACAACCTTCCTCAATGAAGTGATTGAGGAAGAGGTATACATAGAGAAACCTAAAGGATTTGAGACCTTCAATAGAGATTCACATGTGTACAGACTCAAATGAGAATTGTATGGATTGAAACAAGCACCCTGTTCTTGGTACATTAGGATTCATAGCTATTACACTAGGTTGGGCTTCACCAAAAGTGAAGCAGATGCAAACCTTTACCATATTGTGATTGAAGGTAAATTATTGATTATAGTATTGTATGTCAATGATTTAATTCTTACAGGTGATTAGAAGTTGGTCAAATCTTGCAAACATGATCTTGAAAGAGAATTCGAGATGAAGGACCTAGGGCTCATGAATTATTTATTTGGTATGGAAGTATGGCTAGGAGATGGAGAATCGTTTGTCCTTCAGGGAAGGTATGCCAATCAGATACTAAAGAAGTTCCACATGGAGAGTAGCAAACCCATGGATATTATTCTAGTAGGGAATTGGAGGAAGGAAGATGTTACTTTAGGTGAAGTGGTGGAGGCTACTATTTACAGGTAGCTTGTGGGTTCACTTATTTACTTGGTGAACACACGATCGGACATGTTTTTTACAGTTAACTATCTTAGTCAAGCAATGGTTAACGCATCCAAACTCTATTAGAAGGCAATTAAACATGTGTTGAGATATCTCAAAGGCACCTTTCAGTTTGGTCTTTGGTACAGAAGGACAGAGGGAGTGAAGCTTCAAGGCTTCATAGATGCAGATTGGGTAGGGATTCCATGAGACAGGAAGTTCACGTCAGGGGGAATATCCAGTATTGGGTCAACAACAGTTTCTTGGTACAACAGGAAGAGGAGATCAGTTGCACTCAGTTCAGCAGAAGCAGAGTACATGGCTACTAGTCAAGCAACTTATGAGGATACCTAGATGAGGAAGATCCTTGTTGGGTTATTTGTTTAGCAAATGGATCCTACAGTGATTACTGTGACAATCAGAGTTGTATCAAACTAGTTATAAGAAGAATTTCGGCGTAAATCACATATAGAAAGACCTTTGTCGACGCGTTTCGAACCAACTATTGTGGTTCATCGTCAGGACAAGTTGAAGAAAAAGATTCAGTCTAGCATGTTAAATAGTCTAAGCAGAGACTCCAACGGCTACAAAAGATTAACAGCTAATTTTTTAC
>APFE031198304.1:36529-61055 GCA_000404065.3 Pinus taeda
TTTGTTGGTCGATGATTGTAATTCCTCCTTGGGAAGGAAATGCAATTTTCCTAAAGTAGGTCGACACAATAGCTGCCATGGCATATATCCAGGGTCTTCCCAGTAGTATGTTGTAATCGATATTTCCGTCAATAACTTCAACATCAATTTCTACCATTTTTCCCCCCAGTTCGACTTGCAAGTTACTTAATATCCCATACAGGGTGTACGTTTGTCCATCAAGTGCTTTTAATGTTGTTGATGATCGCAACAAGGATGGAGACCCTAGAGTTTTCCAGCAACTCATCGACATGATACATGTGGATGCCCCCTCATCAATAATTCTTCTATGAATAGTTTTGTTGAGGGCTTTCACTTGAATGAGGAAATCTAGTTGAGCTGGTAATTGAGGGTCGTATCCTTTGTGATTAAAAGATACAAGATTGGAATCTGTTGGGTCAATCCCACCTATTGCTGATAATAAAGCCTGCTTTTGGGAGGGGCAATTTTGCAGTACCTCAAGAGTCGACATCGCGGAGGGCGATTGAGCTAAATCCTCTACTATACTATAGTGTTGTGCTACTCTGGCACGAGGATTAAACATCGATTTTTGTACTACTCCCTTCGGCAGTTTTATTGTTAATTCAGGAATGATGGGTGGCACAACTTCGATCGAAGTTGTTGTTGAACTACTAGGTTGATCATTATCCTTGTTATTCAACATCTGTGGATTCCCGTAATCTTTACTCCTAGTCGATATGAGAGCATCATTCAGTTGCTTTGAAACTAACAACATCAGCACTTGGGACGGGGAAGCATTTTCGCTAGCAACCAGATTTGTTCCTGGGTTTGGAAATAGATCAGTCAATACAACTGAGGTTTTTGAACTTTTGAAGAATTTTCTAAGTTCATCTTTATATGGACATTCTCTGGTCCAATGATCCTCGTCACATATTAGGCATGGAATTTTTGGTTTCTTATCCCCAGAAGGGTTTGTAGAAGATTTTTTAGGAGATGAGTCCTCCTGGTTCTTCTTCTTCCCTTGTTTTTTCTTCTTGCCTCCCAGTTGCTTGGGTTCTTTGCCTTTGTCTGTCGACACAACATTTACTTCCGAGGCTAGAAGTTCCTCATTTGCATTTTGACTAAAACCGTGCAGACCTTCTTCGACGTAGCCTTTACGGTTTTAGTGCTTGTCGTACCTATCAAGCCATCACCAGCATGAGAGTCTTTGTTTGATTTATGAGGAAGAGGAACATAAAATTCTAGTCTAGGAGCATCAGGGATTTTATCGTAGAGCGTGCCAGACTAAGTACAAATCAAGTCTAGATATTGTGCACGAGCAATAACTTGCTCTTCAATGACGACTCCTCCCTTTGCCACATCTTTTGTAATAGCAGGTAATAGAGACTTAATAAACCATTCAGCCAATAGCTGATCAGGAACATACATTTTTACCATTCTACGACAACATCGCCATTCATGAATATGATCGGACATGTGAGTGGCCGTCATTTGTTTGGAATTGGTAAGTAGCTCAGTTCCTATTTCGTACCTTATGGGTAACTGGAAATGTGTTAAAAAGGTTGTGGTTAGGGTACTGAAGTTATCAAACAAAGCTCTAGGCAATTCAATATACCACTTTGCTGCCGGACCAGTTAGCGTTCGCTGAAAGAGGTGAAGTCTGATCGAATCATCATTGAGGGTGTTGGATGAACAACATAGATGAAAGGTCATCACACGATTCGATGGGTCTTCACTCGGATTTCCATTAAATTTAGGAATATCAGACGGAAGTTTATCCGGAATCGTCGGCCACTAAGGGGAATAGGCAATTGGATCGTTCATTAGTCGATTTAGATCTGGTAACTCTAAAGTTGCCACAAAAGGAAACTGTTGATTCAGGCTTGGGTAAGCATACCCAGGATAAGATGGAATTGCTTGAGTAGTTGGTCTTTGCATACCAGCATAATGCATTTGATGATGGTAACTTTGGTAAGGTTGATGGGCATAACCATTATGATATGGTTGATACGGCTGCCCATTACTTGCAAAGACTTGTTGTTCATATCCTTGGTAAGCTTGCTAGAATTGCGGTTGTTGGTATTGCACCATTTATGGTTGTGAAGTCATGGGCTATTGTCCAGTGCTGACTATTTGACCAAGATGGGGGGTGGTGTTCCCCATTTGAACCTGTGTCATTCCACTAGTTGGCGATTGTGGTCATGTCGTAGGTACAAGAGGTTGTTGCATAATAACCTGAGAAACTTGAGGTTGGCATACAACTAGCAATGTTTGTACTTGCGATACTGCCACAATAGCTAGGATAGTGGTGATATTTGTCATAGGTAAACTTTGTTGCATTGAGCATACAACTCTTGGTTGTTGAGGCAGGATTGGCACCCAACCGCTAGTTGTAATTCCAACATAACCCAAATTTTGTTGTGAGCTCTCGCATGGTTGTCCTTCCGAAGAAGGCAATGAAAGGGTATACGGCCCTCCATACGACGATAATCTAGTACTCAAAGGAATGACTTTCCTTTGGGGACCGATTTCCCCAAATTGATACTGTGAAGAATCAATTTGTTGAGACTTAACGTAAGAGATTCCAGATATAATTCCGGACGAACAAACGGGAACAGTCTGTACTGTCGAAACAGCCCCTGGATGGGCTCCATCCAACGATTGAGAGCTGGTTGGGATAGATGGCACACCGGCGAACATTGCCGAAGTAGCAGCAGGAGCTTTTGCTACTACTGTGTTGGGTAACACAGTCCTTGATGTCGACGGTTGTTCAGAAATATTAAGCCTATCCAAAAGATTCCTTAGCGATTCTTCAGGAACTTCCGATGGCGGGGGAATATCTTCCAATGAAGAAGGATACAGGGTGATCCCTGCTCCAAGTTGCGTTGGAGTGTTAGATGGAGGATCTTCCACAATCTCTTCTATGGAAATCAATCCAGGAGGAAGAGGTAGACCATCAGGTCTATAAAATATTTTTGGTTCCGAAGAAGATATAAGTTCTGCAGCAACGGACAGTTGGGGAGTAACACCTTCCAAATCGGTTGTAGATGGAGCTGATTCAGGAATAGAAGTGTTTACCATCACACTAGGATCAATTGTAATTTCCTTTTGTTGCTGCAGAATTTCTTTTGTAGAGGCAGGGATACCAGAAATTTTCAGAGTAACCGGAGTCTCTAAGGATGTAGGAGTGCTTTCTCCAACCAACCTAGGGGACTTTGATCCGGTCAAATGAGTTCACTTTGTCCGGAATGGTTTCGCTTCCGGAGTCAACGACGGTTGACTCATACGTCTCCGCGAACGATGGGGTTCTGATTGAATTTCTTCCATGATTGTGGATTACTTGATCAACTCAAAATAAAAGGGGAAAATGTTTTCGAATTAAATGAATTTTAGACGCTCTGACACAACTTGTTTTTTCAATTTTTAAGAGTCGAGAAAAAACAAAAGATGACTCTAGTCGCCTTTGATTTTTAATGAGCCTGAAGTGACAAGTATCCAGATGGACCTTTTCTTTTAAGGAGTCTGAAAAGGAGCAAAATAGACTTCTCTGGAAATCTAGGCAGAGGGGATTACCAAACCAATCGCAAAACTGTAGAATACTTTTTAAGATATGGCAGTCAATCTTCCCAAATGTTATGTTCAGTGCATTGTGATCGATAGGGCGGTAGACACGGCTTCCTAAGGATAAAGGATGTAGCCTATTGTGGTCTCCCAATATATACTCAACGGTACGTGGGAGTACAAGTTTGTACTGGCACTTGCTGTCTCAGAGTGGAGGAATCACCCAACCAAAAATGAAAACAACAGTTACCAGGTTTTATGACACCGAAATATGTCTCTAGCCTAGACCTCTAGATGTTATGCGTTAGGTTCCAAAGCATTTTTAGAATCATGAAATTTATTTTAAGTTGATCTTGTTTAAAAATTTGCCTTTCAGGTTCATCGCAGGATGTGTATGTAATTCCTAAAATGCAGTCTAAGATGATAAACAAGTGTTTAATCTTCTTTTGGCAATGAAAACCCTAGCTACTAAGGAATGAAATTTGAGAGTCTTTCAACAAAGAGCAGAGAGCACACACTAAATGCACTGTCCTAAATCAAACCAAGCAATCTAAATGCAAATGCACATGCATGTATTTGTTTTCAGCCTTCTTAATGTATAAATGATGATAAGAAAGCTAAGTGAAAATCTAAATTATTTTCAAAGCGACAATACTTAACAAATTGCTTTTCAAAATGAAGTGAAGATAAGGGAGACACTTTGCGATTTCGAAATGAAAATTGCTTTTTGACACTTTAAAAACTACTAAATCAAATCATATACAAGAGTAACAGTATAATCAACTATAAAAAACCATGGGATTCTCTTCTATAACTGAAAATGACACTTACGACACTTTCAGATTACGAAACGATAGTTCGACTATCCTACTTCTTTGCAAAAGAGAACCGAAAATGGCGCACAATACATAAAAACACTTACAGTTCTTTGCATAATAGAGGCAGAATGATGAAAGAGAAGGGGGTTTTCACAGAGATATACTGACCATAGAAAGCAAAACTCTTGAATAGAACTGAAAATAGTGAAGAAAAAACCAAAGTCTGAAGGTAAAGTTAACCTTCCTTGACCATCGCACCTGTCACACAGGGAAATCAGTATGCAGCGCACCTACTGCACTTGGGAAGTGCGATGCATACAGGCTGCCTTGAAGGCAGGGTGTGATGGTACCAGTGCGAGACTTTTAACTAGTTCTTGTTCATAATTTGCAGTTCAGTTCAGGGATTTAGGCCGAGTACGTGATGTTCAGTAAATGTAAATCACAGGGGCAGATCTAAGGAAGTTACTAGAGCCACCACTTAGGGAAATTAGAACGTTTACAGATCGATTGTTTAATTCATAAACAAAACCCAGAGATAGACTGAAGTAGCATTGATCTACTTTGCATTTTTATAACAAATGCAGTTCGAAGGCTAGCTGGCTTGACTTTAGACTCCGTCTGTAAGTTTATAAAACAAACAAAGATAGACTAAAAAACAATCTATTCGCTCCCCAGTGGAGTCGCCATTTTGTTACCAGGAATAGTGTCCACTCAGAGCTGCTATTCCCACTAAGACTAGTAGCTATCTTAGAAACAAACAAGTAAAGTCTACTTTTGCTTTCCTTTATGAAAATAGATAAGAGTGGAACAAAGGACACCAACCTTAGTCTTGCGCTTGGTTCCCTTGTTTGATTCCTCTCCTTCCTGATAGATCTTTGCCGCTTCTTCTTTGTCTTCCCAGCTTCAAAAAGCACCTGTGGAATCAAAGAAACATACTACTATCGAAGAACAGAGATATATATTCATAAATAACACAGGACCAGATATGTGTTAACCATACAAATGCGTATACAATCAAACATATAAGAATATGGAGGAAAACTTGAATAACTTTATTAATATCAAGAAAAACAAGAGGATTACAACCATATGTTCTAACCCAGCATCATCCTCCAGCAAGAAAGCCCTTCTTCACCTCAAGTAAAGCTTAGATCACCCAACACTATGAAGTTACACCAGAAAACCAACAGCACTTCTCTACCAGATACAAGATTCCAATCTCTGGATCTCTGTGACGAGGGATCCATATATAGATGATTGTAGGGGGGTGAGTCATCTTCTAGGGTTTTGATTAGTATCCTCTCTTTGATAGTTCTTGATGCCACTTGGAGACTAATGATCTCTTACTAATCCCTGGTCGAAAATAGAGAGGCAAGTGTTAGAGGGGAAGCTTCTAGAAGATTCCATGATCTTCCACCTCGCAAATTGTCCCTGTCATTTTTCCATTCCCGACCATCGCACCCTACAGAGGGGCCATTCAGTATGCATCGCACCTTTTACACTAGGAAGGTGATATGCATCACACCCTCTACACTGGGAATTCAGTATGGTTCAGTTTTGACCATTTCTAAGCAGTTTTTAGTGGAGAACTTTTGCGAGATGATGTAATTAGCTGACCTTGTTCCTTTAGGTAGTGAAGCAACACTTTTAGGGACTTAGGAGCCCTCAGTTTATGGACATTTATGATTGGGGTTGTAGTGCCCAAAAATGTATATAACAACGCCCGAGCCAGTCAACACTATAATATTGTTGAGGATTTGGCTCAGGCACCCTCAGCTATGTGAGCTCTCGAGGTGTTCCAAAGTTGCCCATCATAGAAGAAATATTTGCTGTCAGCTATTGGGGGTATCGATCCCACCGATTCCAATTTGATCTATTTTGATCTAGAGAACCATGTTCCATGCCTCCCCCATCAGATTGCCTTTCTCATTCAGGTAATCATTAATGAGAAGACCATCCACTGGAATGTCATCGATGAAGGTGCTTTGCCCTGAATCATGTCAACTTCATCTTGGAAGGCTATTGGTTCTCCTTCTTTGAACCAATCTTCGAACACTTTGGAAGCTTTCAATGGGAGCGATTCGTGACCCTTCGATGTCTTACCTAACCTTACCATCACTCTGGAAGGCAAGACAATGCAAGTCAAGGTAGAAATTGTTGACACCAATCTCAATTATAATCTTCAACTCAGTTGAAGCTGGACCCATGCTATGCATATCATAGCCTCCTCTCTATTTCGCATGATTCATTTTCCCCATCAAGGGAATATTGTCACTGTCAACTAGCTATATTTCTTTGCCTCTTGCTCCTCGGATGGAAATGTTTCATACATCAAGCACACTGGTGCTCCCTATGAGAGCGTGGGTGCAAGTCTTTTTAAAGATTCTATTTTAATGGGAATTTTCCCACTCCCACCTCCTCATGTTGCCTCTATCAACATGGTCTTGGTCAAATCTAATCCTCGAGTCATACCTTCACCAGATCGTGTTGATACCTAGGACGAGGTTATGCCGCTTAGTCTCGCTAAAGTTACTTAAGTGGAAATTATCTCGGCTTTAAGTTCCGCAACCTACGATTCTTTTGTTTCGATGACCACTCTTGATACGTACTCTCAATCCCCATGGCTTGGTGCTTTGGAATCAGCTGATCCCTTAGCCGAGACCTTCCTTGCTAATGAAGGTATCATGGAAGTTATGTCTCTCAAGGAACCGCCTTGGACTGATACTCATCATCGCTCCTCATTCCTGCCTCATCTGGCTATCATGTCTGCAGCTTTCGAAGAGTCCTCTTCTCCATTTCTACCACTAATCACGACTCATGAAGTATGGTTGAAAGGAAATTTGGGTAATATTACCCAAATGATTCTGATTGATATTTCTAACAAGCCCGGTATCGTCGAACACATGCATATTGGGGTATCTTGTTCTCCGAATGTGATCAAGACTTATACCCATCTATTTCAGTAATTATGTGATGTGTTTGCATGGTCCTACCAAGAAATGCATGAAATTGATCCTAGCATAATTGTGCATGAGAGACCAACTTATCTGCACATGAAACCCATTCACCAATGGCTTCATCCAACGCACCCTGGGAAGGTTGTCGCTATCAATGGTGAAGCTGAAGAACTTCTCAAAGTTGGGCTCATCTATCCTATCCCTTTTATAGATTGGGTGTCCAATATTGTCCCGGTGACTAAAAATAGGGCACCATCTGTGCTTGTGTTGATTATCGAGATCCCAATCGTGCTTGTCCTAAAGACAAATATCCTACTCCCTTCATTAATCAAATCATTGATGAATGTGTTACGAGTGAGATATTTTCCTTTATGGACGGATTTTCTGGTTACAACCAGATCAACATTGCACCAACTGATCATGAAAATACAACTTTAATCTGTTCGTGGTGTATGTTCATGTACAAAAATATCACTTTCGGCCACAAAAATGTTGGGGCTACGTTTCAACGAACAATGTCCTATGTGTTTCATGATATTTGCAACATTGTCTAGCCTTACTTGGATGACATTTCCACTCATTCTCATAAGCGCCAAGATCACCCGAACCATCTTCAATAGATTTTTCTACGTTGTAGACACTATAACATTCAGTGAACCCCACACAAATTTGTTTTCTACGTAGAATATGGATGACTCCCTGTCTTCATCGTTTCCAAGGACGGTATTCACCTTGATCTGTTGAAAGTCGATGCCATTGTAAATTTACCCCCTCCATCTTCACTGCACCAACTCCAGAGCCTGTAAGGAAAGGCCATTTTTCTCCATTGTTTTATAACCAATTATGTTGGGTTAGCTACAAGATTTACCTGGTTTCTAAAACAAGGAATGCCCTTTGTATGGGATGAGGTGGCCCAAAAATATTTTGATCCTCTCAAGGCTATCCTCGTAAATGCTCCTCTATTGCAACAACCAGATTATTATCGAGATTACTTCTTGTATCTCACTATGACCCCTAACACCATTGCTATGGTCTTGGTCCAAGATGAAAATGAAGGCAACAAACATGTTATCTACTACCTTAGTCGTAATCTCCTTGACACCGAAACACGTTATGCACATGTCGAAAAGTTTGCTTTGGCTGTCATCCAAGCTATTCAATGCTTTTGACCGTACATCCTTTTGCACATGACTACAATGATTTCTGAATGCAACCCCATGACCTATATCCTAACTTGTCAGTTGATGGGGGGAAAATATTCTAAATGGATCGTGATCCTACAAGAATTCAATTTGGTATTTACTACTTCCAAATCTAAGAAGTCACTTGTTTTCGCTGAATTGATTTGTTCCCTTCCCTCTAAGTCTCTTCCTGATGGTGCAGATGAAAAACTTCCAAATGAAACTCTCTTCCTGATTAGCACCCTTGATCCATGGAATGGTGATATCATCGTGTATCTCCAGATGTCCATGTTATCATCCGTGTTGACTAAGGATGATCGCCAAAGGATTCATCATCACTCCCAACCCTACCATATTATTGGTAATACTTTGTACCATTTGAGTGTCAATTCAGTTCTTCGTCAATGCCTTACGATCGAGGAAGTTGAAAGGGTTTTCAATGATTTCCACTCTGAGGCATGTGGTGGTCATATGTCAAGTTACGCTACCACTCAAAAATGTCTTTGCATTGGTTATTTATGGTTGTCTATTTTCAAGGACTGCATCCTTATTGTTCGCAAGTGCCACAAATGCCAAATTTACTAATGCAAGATGCATGCCCCACCAGCTCACCTACACCTCGTCATTACCATTGGTCCTTATGCCAAATGGGGCATCGATTATATGACATGTAACCCTCATTCGGTCAGGTGGCATGGCTATATTATTGTCAATGTGGATTATTTCACAAAATGGGCCAAATTGATGCCTACATACTCTGCAAACGATAAGACGACCGCTCAATTCCTTTTCAACCACGTTATTTCCAAGTTTGATGTACCTCAATCTCTTGTCACATACCATGGCTCCCATTTCAGATATTACATGATGGCTAAGTTGACATCTGCTTTGGGATTCTACCACGATGGTTCAACCCCATATTACCCTCAGGCCAACAACCAATTTGAAGCTATGAACAAGGTTTTTGTTACAATGATTCAGCATAATATTGGGATGCGCAAGTCAAATTGGCATTTCATGCTCTTTTTAGCTATGTGGGCTTACCGAACCTCAAACAAAGACACAACTAGTTTCACACCATTCCAGTTGGTCTATGGTCTGGAAGCAACATTGTTGATTGAATACAAGATTCCTTCACTCAAGTTAGTTGTTGAACTCCTCCTAGAAACATCACCAGAGGAGGAATGCTTCTTATATTTAGAACAACTAGAGGACACTCTCCATCTCAGTGCCTTAGTCATCGAAGCACAAATGAAATGGGTAAAATCCCATTTTGATTAGTTGGTCTCCCCTCGAGCATTCTATGAGGGTGATTTGGTCTTACTATACGACCAAGCTAACAATAAGTTGGGGCTAGGCAAGATCGAACCCACGTGGCATGGGCCCTACATTGTGAAAAGTGTTTTGCAGAAATGAGCCTATGAGCTTATTGATTATGAAGGAAATCCTTTGGATAAGCCTCGAAATGGGATTTACCTCAAGAAGTACAATGCTTAGGTCATCTTGCATGGTTACTTGTGTACATTAGCGTGTCATTCCTTTTTGTGCAGTGTGGTTTTGTGTGTTAGTTTTCAAATAGATTTCTTGTTTACTATGATTTTCTTGCTTTGTAGATGTCTGTGACTCCCCACATTGGTTTCACTGATGGTGCTTTCTGTAGTACCCGAAACCTATCATCCACGGCATGGGCTATTTATGACCCTAACTGTGAGTTGATTGACCTTCAAGGTATCTGTCTAGGTTGCACAACTAACAACATTGTTGAATACAATTCGGTCATTGAACTATTGTCAGAAGCCATTGCTCTTGACATTAGAGAGTTGGTTGTCAACTTGGATTCACAGATTGTCGTCCTTTAACTTAACGGGCAATATTCTATCAGAAACCCTCAAATATTGAGAATGTATCTCCATATTCGTCTACTAGAAAGACATTTTGATTACATTACATATCATAATATTCCTAGATGCATGAATACATTGACAGATGCATTAGCTAATTATGTGTTGGATAGACATTTATGAAACACGTGAAAAGATAAAACAAACTGTTTATACCATAGCAGACACAGAAATACATCATATATATATATAATATATATATAATATTATATATATATATATGGTGATAATGTTTGATAGATCAGAACCCCAAAATATAATATTTGTGTCCAAAAGAAAATCTATGGATCATGGGCCTCATATATCAATGGCATGCATGCCTCGAAAAATCTAAATGTTGGAACTAGGATCTAATCAACATGGTGATCGTGGTAGCATGATACATCTCGTACAACACAAGTGAGCAATCGATGGATCCGATCCAAGGATCCCACCATGTGTCTTTGGTACTGACGAGAAATGTCTCCTACTCGAGCATACTCTGAGATACCATGAGTTAACCCCTCAAGGTTCCTCATGATATCCTCCTCGTTGTCACTCCCCTCCTGATAAGGAGCAATGACATCAATAGGGTGGGGGAATCGCCTAGCTATTGGGGAGATCTCAATAGGCCTCTCTATTCCAACGTCTACATTAACAAGAGAAATGTTATAAGCACATATATACAAAAAACAATTAAAAAATCTCAAAATTAGAAAGTTGATTTTTTACCTTCATCATGAAAATCTGCTCCATGTGATAAGGGCATATCTGGATCTCAATAGTAGTCAGTGCCACTCTATGGACAATCCTCCACGATGAATTTTTGTCATCATAACCATGAAAAGAATGCATGTATGTATGACATGTGCTAACTCGAGTGATCCTGGGTATCAAATGACTCTAGCAGGCCATCTGTGGATCATGTGGCATAGGAGGATCTACCCTAGTTAGTTGATACTGGAACAATGGCACCCATTCTAAGAAAAATGTCATGAGCATAGATCCAAAGCAAAATTGCTCCAAATTCCCCACCATAGCTTTGGACAACTGGCGCTTTATGTTTTTCTTCATGGCCTCTACCTAGTTGAAGATCATACGAGTTGTATAGTCGATAGCGTAGAGGTTTGACTTGTTGATCTCATGTTCCACTTGGAACCCTGCCACTCTATTGATGGTCAACAAAAGCACTCTCAGTGTCAAATCCCAAACATTGGAAATCTCAATCTTCCCACTCTTGTATTTCAGGGCCTGAGGGCAGTGTTTAGCAAGCAATGAAGATATGCTTGCCCCAATCAGTCGTGACCCAAACATGTTAACTAGTTCCTCTCTCCAGGATAGTCCAGTGATGAAGTATATGTATAAAGTTTTCAAATCCATATCCTAGTCACCAATAACAAATATTTCCTGATTAATTTCCCAAATACTAATCAGGTACTAAAGTTACTCAGCTTGGGCCAACATCCATGGTGTGAGAAAGAATTTGAGGAGCCCGCAAGCCCTCAAAGCTTCTAGGAAATTCAAATCATTTATTGCCTGGGTGTCCACATCCTCATGTTCCCATTCTTTCCAGTACACCACTTTCAGTGATTCGTTCCAGTAAAAGCCATTAATTTGAGTCAACAATCATGCTTGGCCCATAAATTTTGAGTTTTAACAGTGATTTTTTGAGGAAATAGGGTTTTTCCCTATTCACAGTGTCGGTGCGCCTGTCTTAAAAATAGTTGCACTTATGGTGCAACTAGCTTTGTTAATCATCGGTTGGCATGATTCCGTGCCTGGAAGTCAAGCCAACCGAGGGCAAAAAAATATTTTGCAAAACCCCCTCGAAAAACCAAAAAAATGGTCAAAACAGGAATGAAGGAGATAAAAATGGAGCTTGAGGCTTTCACTCTTACTAGTAACTGGTGACTCGAGAAACGACCACTTGGATCTCCTGTAATCTGCTCCGAAACAATTAGGTAAAAAGTGAGTAAAAAAAAATTCATAGCAAGGTAAAATAGTAAATGGTAAGAATATATTTACTTTTCTCCTTTTTAATCATTTTTTCATGAAAATATTAGGTTTTTGTAAATATTTTAACCTATTTTGCGCCAAGGACTAGATAATACACTCTACCTTTGTGCATACCGATAGGTGATGGATGTTCAATGATGATGACGAGTCATGTTTCAGCTCTTTTCTCAACTCGTTAAGCTTGTTAGGGTCCTATAATAATAATATTCATAATTTTGAATTGGCTACAATTAGTCTTGTAATATTGTACATACTTTTGCTTTCTGCAAAATGTTTTCCATATTAAAAATTAAAAAAAAGTAAAGAGGGTATGTCCTAAAAGAAATATCAAAGAAAATAAAGAATAAGAAAATATAAAAAAAAGTGAAAAATATGGACCCCAAACAAAAATAGATCATGAAAGTGTGCAAATTCAAGTCCCACTACTTTTTACTTCACTGTGCAAAATAATGGTTGTGTGTAGCTTATCAAAAATGCCACAGCCCATGATAGTCAAATAGCTTAATCTTGACTAGTTCATGCTTTAAATTTCATGTTTATAGATAGAGAATAAAGATCTAGCGAAATTGTTTAATCCTGGCATATCAATAGCTAGATAGAGAAATAAAATGTGCTCATAAGCTTAATCTAAGCCATTGGAAGTTACAAGGTTAGAATTAGATAGTTTATTTTTTAAAAGAAAAGAAAAGAAAGGGACTGCTAGCCTAAATGCACCTAATAGAATGAAGAAAAAAATGTTAGGATAAGTAAAGGGTAGGTACAAGAAAAGTTGCAGAAGTACAAGGTTGTTAAATCATAAGCACATTTATCAAGCTTAATCCTATGTTTCAGTGTGTAGGAGTAGTTATGCAAGCGAAAGGATATTCACAAGTTGATTTGGTTAACTTCTCCTCATTTCATTTCACCCCCACTTCATACTTACTAATTTCCCCATTATCCCATCATTTCTTATGAATATAACCTTTTCCCTCCATTTTAGCCCTTACCTCATTATCTCACACATTACCCTAGAAAATTACCCTCCATAGATCATTCCCCTACCCAAAACCCATTTTCCCTAGTGTGAAGTCCATTACCCATTTAAAAAATCACTCTCCCCCTTAATAATTTCCCTAAATACCCATAAAAAAACCCATAAAGACCCTTTATCCTAAATTTTGTTTCCCCCTTGTATTATTTAATTAACTCTGGCATGTCATATCTCCCCGACATAAAACCTTTTAACCCACCACCCTTGGTGTGGTTAAAAAACCTCCGCTACATACCACCCTTGTCCCACTCCATTAACCCACACATTATGTTTAATTGTTGCTTTATTCATTAATTAATTTCAAAGCAATTGTAACTAACCCTCGAGCCCCACAAATCTCCACCCATATTCCTTCCATGCAGATTCACCACTCGATAGTCATTCGATCTTTAACCCCAAGATCCAATGGAGCACATCCATATCATGTTGACTCCCTTTCTGATCTTTACCAGCCCAAGAGCACGTGAGATTTGTGGTTTTCCTCGGGCCCTTTTCGACTACGTGGCAGCTTGAGGCGAACTCACATGCTCCCAATGAAATACCGACCGACCGCTAAAAGTGGTGCTATGGCCCTCAAAACTGCCTCCCCGCCAAAATCTAAAACCACTTACTATTCATTTATGAAATTCCATGCCAAATTCTAATCGTTGCTAGTTAAAAGGCTGAAGACGCTCATTTTGACTCTTTTTGCTCATTCACACTATGAAATCTTCCTAAGCCTTCCTGTGCCACCTTGAGCCTCTACAACCAAATTTGATCGTTTATTACCTTTTGAACATCCTCCAGATACCCAATTGAAGTATCCAGTTGACAGTTGAAGCCTCAACACCTTCTACAATTACATTAGAACCTAGTGTGCATGCCAAATCGCCAATTTCTAGGTAATTAGCAAGGCCAGGAGATTGAACAAAAAAGTTTTGATACTAGTCACAAAACCTATTTTCTCTAGATTCTCAGGAAATATATTCAAAGGCTTAATTTAACAGGATTTTTGTGTACATAGAGAAAATCAAGTTTAAACCAAAGACAAAGAAGGAAGAAATAATTTACACAGAGGCAATAATTGTTAAAATAGAGATAAATGAGCAATAGCATAATCACATTTTCACATGAAGTCAAATAGGTCTTTAGTAAAATTCACTCTTACTAAAGACATAAAATTAGGATAAGAATAAAAGATACCAGACGATGTGATTTACTATGGTGGGTAAAAGTAAAAGTAGGTGACAGGGCATTCATGGTAAAGGACGAAATAGAGGAGGTAGATAAAGAAATAGAGATGAACATGTATCAGATGAAAGGTCAAAGTACAAAGAATAGCTAGCATGAAGACCAAACAGAAAAGTAGATTAAAAGGAAAAATATCAAAGATTTAAGGACAACAGAACCTAAATAACAAGGATAGCAAACAACAATTCAATAGCTGTCTCTATCTTCTTGCATGAAGATATTTCCTTCTCCTAGATTAATTCCCAAGATAGTTTGGGACATTTTCTAAATTCTTTTTGTATAAATACTTCATAGTTTGAAGTATTAAGGGTGGATTGCTATACATTTGTAGAGTTATTTTGATCTTAAACCTAAGGGTTATTGTACCAATTTTCAATTCACCAAACTGGAGCAAGTAATAAAAAGATTGCACTACAGGATTCATGAGATGGGATATGGCAGTGAAGTATCTTCTTCATAGTTTGAAGTATTAAGGGTGGATTGCTATACATTTGTAGAGTTATTTTGATCTTAAACCTAAGGGTTATTGTACCAATTTTCAATTCACCAAACTGGAGCAAGTAATAAAAAGATTGCACTACAGGATTCATGAGATGGGATATGGCAGTGAAGTATCTTCTTTTTCTGATTTTGTTACTTTCTTATGTGTTTCATAAACTTAAATGTTATCTAAATTTTAATGAATTAACTAGAAATTTAACTCAGAATTTGTTTAAGTACACTCCGGTTTGCACATGCAATCATTTATATGTTTTCCTCTGATATCCGGATTTGAGAACCCTTCATTTCTCTCCCATCCTAGTTGACCTATTTCATTTCTCTTCATAATTCGGCCCAGGGAACCCTTGATTGCTCTGTCGATCCAATTGGAAACCATTTTACCATCAAGCCTTTGAGATATGTAGTAACTCCTCTATCTTTCCTTGTAGACATTGTTTTAACTTGATTCAGTCATGTTTGTCTGGCATTTTGACCCCATAGCCGAATGGTAAAAGCAACCCTTTGTTCATCTAAGTAAGTGATCCCCCACCCAAATTCAAATCAAAAACCCAAGAACAATCATAAATAGCCTAAAATAAAATAACTAAACAAAGATAAATCAAAAGGAGAGAGCCCTCTCTGAGATTAGGAAGGCTAGATCTTAATCTCCAAAGTAGTTTTGTGGTTTCCTCGGTGATTTCTTTCTTTAACCTTGAGAAATTTTTGAGTGATAACAAAGCTCATATGAAATTATTTCCAAGTAGTTTTCCCTTTTCACTCGTAAAAGAGAATAAAATGGGGGTGTTTGCTTTCAATCTCTTTTCTAACCCTTTAAAAGTGAAAATATGATCAATCCCTTATCATATCAAACTCGTTAACGGATGTGAAACGTCATGCGCCCAATATAAGTTTACCCATTTTTTTGGCTGGGAGGAACTATTTATGAAAAAGGCACTCCTTGACTGAAATAGTCAAGTGGTTCTCTCAAGTATCATTTTCTACCTTTTCAGGCTCGAGAGACACAAACGTATGAAAAGGGACCATGTGGAGTTTTCTTTTCTGTGTCTTTTTCAAACTATATAAACATGAAAAATATACTGAGTTATACATTTTTCAGACTCATTAAACTATTAAATAACATTGGATTTATCATCATGATGAACACGAGCTTCTCCTTCCTAGGGCTAGTTAAACTTACTAGGTCAAATTCGTCCGAAGAATGAACTTACAGTGTAAGCATATGCTATCCCCTTCAAGCTTGTGATTAAAAATAATTGGAGTACCTGCCTGAAATGGTGGGGGAAAATTTGGAAATATAATCAGTTGTGTTGGCAGCTCACTCTTGAACATGACACTCTCTACTTCGTGTCAAGTTGGGATATCCTCCTTTGTATCGTTGACCTTCCTGAGTCAGGCCGCTCATTTTTTCCTTCCATCTGATCTCTTGTGCTTGTTAAAAATTTACATCATTAACATATAATGAACTGACTTTCTAGCATGTTCGACGTCAACACATCTATTCACATGTTAGAATCTGTACTTCGACCGGGTCTTGTTGGAGCGCAAGACCCTAGACTCAGGTCACAAAAGTCCAGGTTGTGAAGTGATGTGACATGGTTATGTTGATATACATGTCTCTTTCATATGGATGGCTACGACCATACCATGAGTTATCATATGTGATCCTTCTCATTATTGGATGGATGCAACCATATCTTGGTTTCATTATGATCCTCTTTGAAGGATGGTTGCGCCCATACCTGGATCCAGTTACATGATCATTATCTGGATGGCTACATCCATGCCATGATTCATGTATCATTTGACAGAGTTCTAAGTTATGTATATGTATCTGTAATTTCTTGTAGGTTTTCGATGGAAAACTATGGTTCCCCGCACTAATTTATAAAGCATTTCATCCCTCACTCTAGTTCGTCCTTCACACTTTAGGGGGCTTCTATTACACAACATTTTGTCACTATCCATGTACTGCCAATTCCTTGATCCTGGAGGACCTATACAGTGAACCCTACATGATTTCCCTTCATGAAGAAACCCCCATTATGTCCCGCTTGATGAGCATATCAATTCCCTTTTGCACAATTTCCCCTAAAACTTTTGTTTCGCCTAGTTTACAAGATCAGCGCTAATGGCCCCTATCTTCCCTGTGCCAATGTTCAGAGATTAGCACTATCCCTAGTACCGATTGGAGCGAATAAGTTGTGTTCCAGTCACATCGGTCCTATTATGGAAAGTTTTTAAAATTAAGAACTGAAGCTTCCAACTCTAGAAGCTTTGTAATGGAAGTCTGGTAAATGGTTTGGCCAGATGGGGTGGAGGATGTCAATTTGGGCTCCTTTCCCCAATAATGATGGAACTACCTCAAGGGATAATACCTTATCACATGAGAAGAGGATCCATCTCACATCCATTTCTCTTATATAAACCTCCCTTCTTCCCAAGCACAAACTAGTGTTAATGTTGGTGTGCTAGTGCTATTTTGGTTTGGAGTAAACAATAAGTTATTCATAGTCGTAGCTCTGTAGTTGTGTGAGGGAGAAGTGTGATTTGGTTTGGAGTGAAGCCTAAAGGGAAGAGCCTTAAAACTATTGTTATTTGGGCTATCATGGAATGCTAGCAGAAGTGTGTGGGAACCTGGTCTTGTCAGAGGAGAACTACAATGTCAAGACACTGGTTGTAATCTTTTCTTGATTCAATATATATGCAACTATCAATTGATTTCCTACATTATTTGTCATCTTACACACTCATGGCTTAATGTTTCTTGACTTGTTAAGTAGGATGAATTACAATTTGTCTATTATCACTGTTGTTGTCTGTTGTTGTTTACTTGTTTCAAGTGCTTGAAGAAGGAAGCAAGAGATAGTTGGAGTGAGTAAGTAAGGACCTCATCAAACATGATAAGCGTACCAAGATGTAGGCCCTGTTAATTGGTTCTAACATAAGAAAATTTTCCATAGAATGTACCAGTTGTGGCTAGACTCATTATCAAGCTAGAGGATTTTGTTTGTGTCTGCACTTATATTGTTACTTCATCACACCACCATATACTCCTTATGGGAGCACTTCTTCATGTTAACCTTTATTGCATTGTAGTACATGCCTTCGAGCATATCGTTGGCGAGAGAGATCCTTTTATTCTTGATCATGATTCTAGAACTTTTCCCATGACCCAATATATATGATGGTATGACTTAAACTTCAATGCATACATACCTTATCTTCAGTATGCTTTTATCATCTCGACTTTATTTGATAGTTCTCCTCGATTGGTGTAGCTTTTCTTGCTTCATCTTCTCTCACTTGTATATCATCCTTTCTTGAATAAAATAAATGAGACTCCAAATGAGACATCTTCCCTTATGTACGAATCTTATTTTGAATATTCTATCAAACGATCTTGAAGACCCTTATCTTACAAATGTTTCTTCCTTTGATGATGGAGGCCTTCTAAGAATTTTAATCATGATCAATCATTTTTTAATTGTGGATGATGCCCTATAATAGGTATGGTCCTTCTATATGAATATCTTGAGCTATATCTACACCATGCTCCTATATTTTAGAAGATATATTTAACCATGAAATCTGTTCTATTTCTATATGTTCCTATACTACTCAAAACATTGAAACAGGACTTTAAGCAAAGAGGTTGACTTAGTCATAGTAGAGATCTGGAGGATCTTCCTTTTTTTGCTTCTTGTATTCCTCTTTAACTTCTTGAGTTACATGAGCTTCTTCCCTTTCTCTCTTATTGTTGTTGTCCTTCTTAAGTTTAAGAAAATTCCTTTTGTAGTGTCCATATTCTTGGCATCCAAATCATTTGACTTTGGACATGTAGTGGTCCCAACCAATTTTTTACTTTCCTTGCAAATGGACATTGAGGTATACTCAAAATGGGACAACTACATACTTGATAGAGTTTGATATGTAGTTAAATTGATTTCTTCTTGAAGAATTGATGGCTTGGCTTCCTTACATTTTGATTTCTTCACGTTCCTTTCTTCAAATGGACTTGCTTGATGACTTGACTCGTAGTGCCTTTCCTTTTTTAAGATGGCATAACTTGATGTAGATCCCTCTATGATTTGTTCTTCTTGTAGCTGCCTTTATACAGTGCTTTTCTTCTTTCTTTATAGTCTTCCTTAATGAATGATACATGGTAGACCTTCTTGTCCTTGATGTGATTGAGACTTCTTGGCTTGATGCTTCAACCAGGTAGATGTTCTTGAGATTCCCTATCCTTGATGTGTCACCTTAGCTTTGATACCGTGTTCAAGAATCTGGGGCAATGAGGTATAGTAGGATTCTTCTAGGCTTGATACAATTTGTGAAGCTCATTTACAATTTATATTGTTGGCTTAATCTTCTTCTCTTCTTATTAATGTATGCGTGTTTACTTCATCAAATTGGTGCCAAAAACATAAGAAAAAGAACACAAGATGTTTACACTCTGCCAGGGCAAAACCTCTCTCTCTCAGAGAGGAATTCCCTTTCGTAAATTTCTCTTATTGAAGCTTCTTATTGATCAATGCCAAACCCTATACCCTTGACAATAATATTCTCCAAGCACAAGTCAAGTCCTTCCTCCTTTACACTTTGTTTCTCCAACACTTCGTTCCCCGACACTTCAACCTTATTTGAACTTTTGATAGTCCTTGGTAGACTAGCTCTACAAGAGACTCCAAAATTTGATCCTTAGTGAGATCCTTTACCAATGAAGTAACCTTCATTATCTTGACTAACCAAGCCTTTTTCTTGATGTGAGGTTGCAAAATAGATGTTTGTGTGCTTGAGTTGCGACTTCTATCGTGGAAGGGACATAGAAACACCAAGTTTACTGCACCTGGGTGATTTCCATTGCGACAAGACATGGAAACCCCAAATTTCCCCCACTTGGGAGGATTTCGACAAGGCAAGACATGGAAAATCCAGGTTCCCCACAATTTGGCAACTTTTTCGAGGAGGGACTGGGAGAGCCCATGTTACGCCCCTATCCTAGTGGTAGTCTTTCAACCACACATAAGCGGGTGCGTGATTCGAATTGGATCCTAAAAACTCTCTAAGTTTTCATGGCTATTTCAAATTACGCTAAAGATTCAAGTCCTAGAAAATATCGAAGCTATTAGAAGGAATCCTCATAACAATTGCAGTTGTGGCCAGAGTGGAGCAACAAGGAACCTCGGTCGAGCGCGCAGACCGTTGGCCCATGGTAAAGCGCAATGGCATGAAATTGGCAAAACCGGAGGCCAGATCATGAAACAGAGGTGGATTCTGATATGCAAGGCATCCCCCTAAGTGAAGGAAAGCCCCGAAGCGCCCAGACCTGAAAATGCTATAAAATTTGGAAAAGTAACTGTTTCGATTCTGTAGCGTGGGATTACCCAAAACTGGCAGGATATCGGAAGGCTTCAAGGCGGTAAGAAGTTTTGACTGAGTCCCGCCCGATGCCACACATCGAGCGACACACGTCTGGTGGAAGAGAGAGAAAACTGCTCACATCGGATGGGTAAACGTTGTGCGACTTGTCCGCTCGATATGGAGGACAACCGTAGGATCTGGGGGGTCCAGATCAACGACGGAGATGCGTCCCGGTGACTGACTGGGTTTGACAAGTCAAAAAACAAGATGACAAGGGATTTGAAGTCCAACATGGATGATGAGTTGGCAAATGGTTCGTGTTCACGGGCGATCTTGAAGAAAATAGATTTAACAACCATTCGAGTATGATTCAGGGAATCTGACACCCAATTCGTTAGCAAACAGGTAGCCACCTCCCTGCAAGGCATTACCTAGAGATGATGACGTAGAGCAGATGAATTATAATGGATAGAGGAAAGGAAGCCAAAAGGATGGGAAGTGGAAATGAGCAGTCGAAGAGAAGACTAGCTTTAAAGCCATGAATTAATAGAAGCAGAACACAGAGAGGCAAAGTAATAGAGATGCAAAAAACCAATAGCAGAGAACAGAGAGTAGAAGATGAGCTGACCTGAAGGCAGCATCGAGCCAGACAGAGCTAGAGAGAGTCAGAGAGTCTGTGTACTCCATTGAAGGCTTGAGAGGTTCAAGCAAACTCCTCGACATAGGCTTGTCATACTACTGTGACCCTTGGAGGTTGAGTTTCAGTAAGGAGAGTCTATGCACTCCATTCCCACTGACTTCTTTCTATTTAGTGAGTCTCAAATTGAGCTCACTTTTGTGAAAACTCTACTTGAAAACATAATAGAGAGGCCACCATTGAAAGGCTCGACTAGGAGACATATCCCAGGAGCATTGGGTGAACTCCTTATTAAACTTGTCTTGTTTACATGTTTGACTGTTATGTTTTCTCTTATTACCTCAGTGTCTATGTATTGTAGCAATCTTATCGATCTGTTGCATAAGTAATATAGGCACATTCGTGCAAATAAGTTTGTAATACGTTTCATTCCTTGTCCTAGATAAATTCCAGATCAACTGGTATCAGAGGTTAGGGTTACTAAGGTTAGACAAGCTTGTGCTGGATTTTGTTGTTGAATGCTAACTAGATGAAAGCTTAAATTAGGAGAAGGAGAATTGGCTGAAACTAACCTGGAAATTGGAATAGTCTATTCTAAGAGGAAAATGTTAGAAGAAAATCCCTTGGAATCAGACCCTTAGTTCATGGATAGTTTTATGACCCTGAAATCCATGGTGGAGGAAATGTATAGTGACTAAAGAAACATAGAGATGAAGATTCATCAAGCTCCAAACAAGACAAAGGAGTAGAAGAATCTCTCCTCCATGACCACTCCAAAGGCAAAGGGAAAGAAGAAAAATTTCTCATGCCTCCAAATAGCTCTGAAAATAAAAAGAAGGCATCTTTGATTAAATTAGATGTTTAATTTGATTTACCAATATATGATGGAGATTTGAATGCAGAGAAGTTGGATAATTGGATCAGACAAATTGATGTTTATTGCAGATTGCAGAACATTGACTCGGACAAGAGTAAGATTCAGCTGGCCAGCCTACGCCTTGGGGGTACTACCTTGGTGTGGTGAGAAGGTAGGACACAAGCTGACATGAAGAAACATGGTAAGATTATTTCTATTTGGAGTGAATTTGTTTCTACAATTAAAAATAAATTCTACCCACTAGCCTACATGCAGCAAGCCATGATGAGCTAGAAAACTCTTCGACAACTAAAAGGGAAAAGTGTACAAGGTTACACCCAAGAATTTAGGAAAAGAGATTAGATTCTAGAAATTTCTTTAGACTCACCTAAGACTCTGTTGAAGTACATAGGTGGTCTACACAGCTATATGAGGCACACTATCCTCATGTTTAATCCCCATTAGCATAGATGAGGTATCTGTTCAAGCTACACATCTAGAAGCTAGAGGTAAGAATGGGAACCCAGACGTTGGGGGATCTTCCCAACCCACTACAAGAAAAAATAAGGAGAAAAGAAAACATAAATGTAAATAGAGGAAGACAAACATTGTACAGAAGAGAAAGTACTCATGCACTCACAGTAAGAAGGATAGGCATGATGATGAACGCTGCTGGATTCTGCATCTAGATCTAAAACCGAAGAAGTTCGAGGGCAAGAAGAAGAAGACTACTACAACTATTCAAAAGGATTTAGGATCAGACTCGAGATATGAAGCAACAATCGCAGCCACAGGTATAAAAGGTAAAAGTTCTGAAGCATATATTAGTAATTCTACACAATCTACTGATAATGAAGAAAATGAGAGAAAAAGACATGAGCTTTTTCATATTCAAATTATTTCCAATCATCAAAAGATTGATACTTTGTTTGATAGTGGCTCACAAGTGAATTGAATTTCTGAAGCAATTGTAAAGAAGTTGGGATTACTAACCACACCTCACAAGAAACCATATCCATTAGGTTGGCTATGTGATAAAGCAAAGGTACAAGTGACTAGACAATGTAAACTTAAGTTTTCTTTTGGGTCAGCATTTGTAGATGAGGTTGAGTTAGATATAGTTCCTTTGGATATATGTGGAATTGTTTTAGGAAGTCCTTACTTGTATGATAGAAAAGCTATTTTATATAGAACTAAGAACAAGTATCTACTCATTAAAGATGGAATCGAATATATTGCAAGAGCTCATAAGCTCAAGAATAATTATACTCTCATAAACTCAGGGTAGATGGAATGAATTGTAAATTCATGCAAACAATTTTTACTGATGGTTGTAAAGGAAAATAAACCTGATAAAACCAATGTATTTGAGGGCTACGATGCTAAATAACAAGCTGATTTAGAAAAATTTGTTTCAGAATATGATGTATTGTTTCAAGAACCTAAATGTTTGCCACCCAAAAAGGAAATAGTGCATGATATTAATTTGCAGCAAGACACCCCATTACCTAACATCGTAATTTACAGGTTGTCCACTTTAGAGAATGGAGAAATCAAGAAGCAAGTATAAGAGTTGCTTGAGAAGGGGTTCATCAAACCTAGCAAATCACCATGTGGGTCTCGAATTGTTTTGGTGAAAAAGAAATATGGCTCGTGGAGAATGTGCATTGATTACCGAGCACTAAATAAGATAAAGTTAAAAAATCGTTATCCCCTTCCTCGCATAGATGATCTATTAGATCAGTTAAAAGAAGTTGTTTATTTTTCCAAGTTAGACTTGCATAGTGGCTATCATCAGGTTAGAGTCGCAGAGCAAGATGCATGGAAGGTTGCTTTCAAAACAAAGCAGGGATTGTATGAGTGGTTGGTTATGCCTTTTGGCTTAACTAATGCTCCTACTACTTTCATGAGAGTAATGAATGATGTACTTAGACCTTTTCTTGATGATTTTGTTGTATATTTGGATGACATTCTTATATTTAGAAAAACATGGGAAGAACATTTAAAACATGTTAAGAAGACATTAGATGCTTTGAAAAGAGAAAAAATTTATGTTAAACTCTCAAAATGTGAATTTAGCAAAACATCTTTAAATTATTTGGGACATATAGTAGGGGGTGGTGAATTGAAGATAGATCCCTCTAAGGTTGTAGTCATTATAAACTAGACAAAACCTAAATCTGCTATAGAGGTTAGAAGCTTCTTAGGGGCAGAGCAATATTGGAGAAAGTTTATTTCGAACTTTTCCTTAATTACGGCTCCCTTACATGCTTTAACAGGATTGAATAAGGTGTTTCAGTGGGGAGGCAAACAATATAAAGCCTTCAACACCTTGAAAGAAAAGATTAATACAACACCATTACTAGCACTACCCGATCTTCAAAGACCATTTGAGATTGAAACAAATGCCAGTGACTATGCCATGGGAGCAGTGTTGATGCAGCATGGTAAACCCATATGTTATCATTCTGAGACATTTAATTCTACAGTAGTTAACT
>APFE031198304.1:75815-91152 GCA_000404065.3 Pinus taeda
GGGGGCTAAATTGTGTATGAGTGTTAATCGCCTTTGAGTGTTTTTATTTTTTGATCTTTGGAAATCCACCCAATTTTCTTGATTTGCACTTGACTGGTTCTTAGATTACATTAGAATCGTCTTGTGTTTGAGAATTCTCTTGCATAGATCACACTTGCATAATTAGAATTCTCATTTGTGCATAGATTACATTTGCACACTTTTCAAGTGAATTGTGCATAGATTACAATTGCATAGATTACCTTTACCCTTTAGGTGTTTGCCTTCTTCTATCGATTTCGCATTTCTAGCCCTAGGGCATCTAGTGGCTTTGTGTGTCGAGCCTCCCTTAGGTGTTTTTGGTCTTCTATTGGTCTAGTCAAATTTCTGATTGCTCCTTTGCACTCGTTTAGTGGTTGTTAATCGTTTCATTGTGTTATTTGAGTGACTTGCCTCTTTTTCACTTGAATTCTGCTTTGTTTCGCTTTGGGCCTAGATTACACGGCTCATTTGTGTCTTTGGGACTTTTCTCGTTTTTGAGGGATTGCTTTGTGATTTTAGGGAATTGAATGTGCTTGTATTGAACGGAATTTGTTTGTATTATTTCTCAAAATTTCTTTAGTGCATTTTGCTATCATCAAAAAGAAAAATCTCTTTTGCTTTGTATTAGTTAATGAGAATTAGAAGCTTTTCATTCTGATTAGTGATTAGTGATCTTAAAGAAAAGTTTGTTAATTTCCATTAGCTGCATTAGGGAAGTTCTTTGTTGTTTTGTGATCATTTTGTTTGCATGAAAGATCTTCAACTCTCTCGTAATTAGCATTCATCGAATGAAATGACATGTTTTGGCACATAGATTGCATTTAGGGAATTTTGAGAGAATACATACGGTAGGACCTAAAAGCGAAACTTAATTGAAGATCAACCATAAAATGAACTGAATAAACTTAAAAATGCATTGGAACATAACGCTCACATTCTAGAGGTTTAGGCTAGAGAAGTGCTCCGGCGTCGTTAAACCTAGTCACTTTTGTTCTCGCATTAAGGTTGGGTGATTCCTCCTTGTGTGATTCAACTGTGGTCTAGTACGGACTTGTGCTCCCACGTACGCGTCGCGTATATATGGGGAGACTCCACTAGGTTATCATCCTTGATCCATAGGAACTGTGTCCCTCCGCCTACAAGCTCGTTTACGCACCGAACACAGCATTCAGGAAGATTGACTGTCCGTACAGATAAGTCCTTGGTTTCATATTGATCGCTAAGGTGTATAGCAGTTTTACGGATTGGTCTGGTAAACCCCTTGCCTAGTTTCTCCAGAGAAGTCACTTTTGATCCTTTTCGGACTCCTTAAAAGAAAAGGCTCACTTGAGCAGTTTGTCACTTCGGGCTCACAAAACATTCGAAGGCGACTAGAGTCACCTTTTTGTCCTTTTCTCGACTCTTAAAACATGAAAAGGTCAAGTTTAGTTCCTTTGTCTTAAAATCTATTCGGCTGCATTCACATTTACCCAGTTAGGTCTTGTTCGCGTTAGCTTGAGTAGGTTTCTTTTTCGTTCTTGATGGCAACTTTTTCGGGGTTCACCAACCCAAGTTCCCCCCCTGACGGGAATCCTGGTCATTTCCCTCCTCTTGGGAATGTTGGTGCTCCTTACATGGCAACGTTGTCCCTCCCAGGGTTAACTATTGGGTTGCCTGTTTGGTTGTTATCAACTAGTATGGTCCCCGCCGTCTCACCTACTGATCAATCAATACCTCCACCTGAACAACCTCATGTTGATTCTAAGGTGGACCTCTCCCCTTCTACGCCCACTTCTATGTCCTCATCTTCTACTTCGCCTGGTGAAAGTCTTGATTCGAGTAACCAGGTGGCTAAGAAGAAGAAGAAGAAGACAAAGAAGAAGAAGGCTCTCAAAGGAGAGGCTAAAAGTGCAACTACCCCCTCGAGTACACCTGAAGTCGGGCCACCTTCTGCTCCTCCGCGGAAGGTCAAGTTTCCTTGTAGATTATGCAAGGATGACCACCTTCTTCACAATTTTCCTGGCATTCCTAGGGTCTTAGAAGTATGGTCCCGCGATCCAGCCCGCCCCTCATCGCCCTCTGAATCTCACGGCGATGCTACCATATCAGTTGGGAATAGTAAAGGAAAAGGGAAGATTCGAATCCCTTGCAGACTTTGTGAAGGAAATCATCCCCTTCACCTTTGTCCGCTCATGGATAAAGCCTCCGACATCTTGGAAAGTCTCGCGGCCCCCTCACCCCAACTCCCCGTTGGATATCAACGTCTTTCTGCAGCTGCAGATCGTCCCCCTGCTGACAAGGAGATTGGTTCAAATTCCTCTCTTGTCCAGCCTCCTCTTCCTGAACCTGGCTCTACCCAGCCTATTCCAGACCAACTATTGGTCGGAAAGAGTGTCGACTCGAGTTCACCACCCGATCACTCTTTTTTGGAAGGGCGTAATTCCCATGTTCTTCTCATCTCTTCAGATTCCCCTGAGTCCGGAAATGACTCTCCTATCCCAGCTGCTCCCGAAAGTCCCTCTTCGATTCCTATGGAGCATGGGGGTGATCATACGGTTCCCCCACCAAGTAGTTTGGCCATCTCCTTTGATTGGAGTCACCTGACCGCTGTTCGCCTTCCATCCCATGTGCCTTTCCAGATTACGGTACTTTCCTGTGATAAGGCAGTACCTGGCACTGTTCTGGATGAAGGTGCGCCGGTCAGTCTTATGTCGTACACTACTTGGCAAGCTTTAGGTTCCCCACAGCTCGGGCCGGTCACGCAGAATCTGTTGGCTTTCGACGGAGGAGCCTGTCCATCTCTAGGAGTCCTCCCGAAGTTCCCTATTACTTTGGGAGGTAAAACCGTCTATATCAACGTGTTGGTTACCCAAGGTGTTTTAGATTTCAGTCTTCTCCTTGGTCGCGACTATGTTTATGCTATGGGGCCCTTGTCTCTTCGCTTTTCTGTGTGGTTTGCTTTCCACACGATGGAAGAATGGGGACTATCGATCAATTGTCATTCGTTAGTCCCCCGATGCCTCCTGCGCAGTTATCGTCCCCTCCAAGTTTTTATCCACCAGTTGTATCTGCCCCCCCGCAAATCAACTACGTGGCCACCTATCCCATACCTGCATTCCAGCGATGCCACCATCGTGCATTAGTGTCCTGGGGCTTGGGTCCTGACTTCCGAGATGTTGACCTCCCACCGGGAGAGCCCACTCTTGGAAGCCCCAAACTTCCTGTTCATATGATGAGTTCAGGCGGAGCATAGTTCACTTTCCTGTCAAGCTCCTTAAAAAATGAAATTAGGTGTACTGAGGATAGTTTGTTCCTGTGTCAACCTCGTTAAAAAATGAACCACGAATCTCGGAGCATGGTTTGCTTTCCTATGTCAAGCTCCTTAAAAAATGAAACTGGGTCTGGCCAAGCATAGTTCTTAATCTTGCGTCAAGCTCGTTAAAAAATGAAATCAGAGTTATGAGGATAATTATTTTACTGTGTCGACCTCATTAAAAAATGAAACAACTCCCTTTCTAAATCGAGTCTTTTGATTAAGATCTCGTAAAATACAAGTCGAGTCTTTGCAAGATCTCGAAGGTGAACCTTTATTCCATCCACTTTTTTGAATGCAATGAAGCTTGGGGGGCATGTACCTCATTGCGTCATTATGCCGGGGGCATGCGAACTTATAACAAGCATAGTTTTTCGTTTCAAGCTTGTGTAAACATGAAACCGAATCCAAGCAGAGTTCTCCATGGTTCAAGCTTGTGTAAAAATGAACCCATACCTGAGTCATCTTTAAGCTCTTTTCTAACTCGTAAAATATGAAAAGATTGCTGAGTATTTTTTTCCTTTTTGACTCGTTAAAGAGAACAAAAATGGCGGTCTGCTTTCAACTCTTTTCTAACCGTTTAAAGATGAACGGATTTCCGAGTTGTTCCTCTCGACTCGTTAAATGTAAATGAGAGGCGGTCGTCTTTAAACCCTTTTCTGACCATTTAAAAACGAAAAGAGCGTCAGACCCTTGTCGTTTCCGGTTCGTTAACAGTCACGAAGCGACGTGGTTTTAATCGCTTTTTTACTTTTTCAGATCAGAGTCACTACTTGTGAAAAGTAATCCTCGGTCGTAATGATTGGGTGGTTCTTTCGAGCATAGTTTTATACTTTTTCGGGCTCGAGAGACACAACTTTACAAAAAAGGACCCCCCTGGAGTTTCCTTTTCGCTGTCTTTTCAAACTCTCTAAACATGAAAAGACGTCGAGTTCTTCCTTTTTCAGGCTCGTTAAACTCTGATGACATTGGATCCTGTCAAGCATATGCTATCCCCGTCAAGCTTGTTAAAAATAACCGGGGTACTCGCCAGAAATGGTGGGGGAATAAAGGAATCATAATCATCGTTGTGTCGACAGTATGTCGCTCTTGAACATGGCACTTGTCTGCATTCGTGTCTGGGTGGGGACATCTCATCTTGTTTCACACTTGCCTCCATGGGTTTGGGTTATCCTATTTGACCATTCATCTGCTCATTGCCTTGTCGTCATGACCCCTGATCATTTGACAACAAATACTGCCAAATCCGTTGTTGTGCCGCCGATATGTTCAAGAGAAGTTGACCTCTACAAAATACTCAACCTCCCTCTGATGTCTCACACAAAACATGTTATCCCTCTCTATCTCGTGTCGATGATGTGGGAAACATTATGGCCCACCTTCGATCAAGATCACTTCCTGTCGACTTCAGCTCATTATCCAGGAAGGTGACCTAGAGACTCCCTTCAGGTACCTTAGAGCCTGCATGCCTCAATGGCAGGTTCTTCGTGTTCGATGAGAGGTTTTCATCATTAGTCTCCGATCGGATGATTCTGCGGGTGTTTGACACCGGCTCATTGATTCGCACGCCGTAGATTGTACCTATAGTACCTTGAGGACCATCATCATTATTGGTGGTACCTCTCGCGTCTGTTAATAGTTTTCATCATTGACTGGTAATCAGACGATGTTCATGCATGTTCGACTTCGACTCCTGTATTCACATGCTTGAACTTGTACTGTGTTCGGGTCGAGTTGGAGTGCATGACCCCAGATTGTGCATATTGGAATCCGGGCTACATTTTGTGGATTATTGTAATCATTACATGACTCATTTATTGGATGGTTGTGACCATACCTGAGTCCATTTATAGATCCTCATCGGATGGCTGCGTCCATACCTGGGATCCAGTTGAATATACTCTGTTATGGATGGCTGCGCCCATACCACATCTATCATGTACTTGAGATATCAGTTGTACTTGTTTTCGCAGGTTCTCTGGCGGCAGTGTTTTCAGTCATGCATGTTCTTGTAAAGCACTTCACCCCTCTCTCTCTCGGGCCTCATGCTTTAGGGGGCATCTGTTACACAGTAATTTGTCACCGTTTGTCACCTTCCCTGTTACCCCTCTCCCTGCATCTTGGAGGACTCATTCCGGGACTTGTGAGAAGTGACAAGACTTGAAACCACTTGCATCATTCACCTCTGAACATGAGCTGCATATGCCCTGAAGACATCTCCTGCTCATTGCCCTTAAAAAAAACCCTTTTTACATTAGCGTTGGTCCACTGTGTTATGCCCACGCCAATGGGGAAAATCCTATAAAAGGGGTGTGCCATTAGCGCTCTGTCCCAGATTCGCAATCGCGCCAACCTTTTTGGGCAAAGTTTTGAACTAATCAACCTCCGAAAGTTCTATCCAACTCATTCACCAACTGAATCCAAGTTAAGTGAGGATGGTTTGGCTTTGAATCTTCTTGAATGGGAAGTAGTTTGCCACCATTCCATAGAAGTTTCCAAGTGATGAAGCCAAATCCCTTATTGTTGTGATTGATCTTATCTCTTCCTTTTCATCTATAAAATCTTGTCTCCATGCATTGAGCAAGCTAGTTTTTTTAGTTCTGATTCTAGTGGCAATACTTGTGCTGAAAGGAAGATATCAAGAGATTGGAGTTGCAAGAGCCTTCTTTGTGTCCATAAGGCTTTACCTAAGTAAGGAGACCTTGTTACTAAAGAGAGAGAGAGCTTGTCCCTCATCTCCTCAAGCTTTGCAAGACTTGTGTGGCTGAGCACCCAGCCAAAGGAGGACTTGACATCAGGACGCTGGTTGTATTCTCCTTTGTTGATTATTAATAATAGATGACTATCATTATTGTTCCATTCTCGTTGTACTTGTAATGGTTGACGTTGAATTATATCCTTCCTGACTGATGTATACTTGCATATATTAGATTTCATTCTTGTGTTTGTGTGGTTCTCTTTGTGTGTGTAGGTGTCCATTCACGCGGATAGTGGAGGATTGTGACCGGCCAAGGCAAAGGAACGTGGGCGACATCTCTTCTACAAATGAAAGCATTGTAACTCAAGTAGGTCTTCATCACCTACCTTTTATTTGCAATTAGGAACTTGCGTGATAGCATTGTTTGATTGTTGCTAGACCCGTTCTGGGCTAGTAGGGATCACCTCTATCCGTAGAGGGGATTTACCTCTCCAACACCAGGGCTACGATTTTCGCCCGAGTTGGAGATGGAGACCTAGAGGTTCCCAGAATTAGGTGGTTTCTCTCATGCCACAAAATAGAAGCCCCCAGGTTCCACAGACTTGATAATTTCTCTATTATTCTGCAGAATGGAAACCTGAGTTCCCTACACTGAGGTCACATTTTCTATCATGGCGAGACATGGAAGTCTCGATTTTCCCATAATTGGGTGGTTTCCATCATATGCCACGTAACGGAAAGTCATTCCATGTCACGTAATGACATGGAAACCTGAAGCTCCCCAGACTTGGGCAGTCATTCCCTGTCGCGCGACTACATCGAAACCTAAAGGCCCCTAGACTTTGGCAACTGATCCATACCACACAATGACATGGAAACCTTAAGCTCCCTAGACTTGGGTGCTAGTTTTAGCCACGGCGTGACATGGGAACCCTGTGTTTCCCATAATTAGGTAGCAATTTTTGTCGTGATGTGAAATAGAAACTCCGTGTGTCCATAGACTTGGGTAGTAGTTTCCATCATGCCGCAAAATGGACACCTTGAGTTCACCGTGCGAGGGGGGAGACATGGAAACCTCGGGTTTCCTAGACTTGGGTGGTTTCCATCAATGATTCCAGTTGCGCTAGTTTCCATCGTCATGGAAACCCTAAGTTCCCTGTGTTGGGGCTTCGTTGAAAACCTCGAGTTTCCATCGTGCGATAAAACATGTAAACTCGCATGTCCATCAAGGTCGAGACATGGAAACCCCAACTTTCCCTAGACTTGGGCGCCACCAGTTTCAATCATGGCATGACATGGAAACCCCAAGTTTCCCAAGCTTGGGCACTGGGGCGCGAAATGGAAACCTCAAGCTTCCCAAGGTTGGGTGCTGGGGCACGACATGGAAACCCCATGTTTCCATAGGTTTGGGTGTGGGGCATGACATGGAAACCCCAAGTTTCCCCATGTTTGGGCACCAAGGCGTGACATGGAAACCCCAAATTTTGGGCACTGGGGCGCGGCATCGAAACCCTAAATTTTGGGCACCGGGTGGAAACCCCAAATTTTGGGCACCAGGGTGCTACATGGAAACCCCAAATTTTGGGTGTTGGGATGATACATAAGAACCCCAAATTTTGGGTGCCGAGTGGAAACCCCAACTTTTTGGTTCCGCGTGGAAACCCCAAATTTTGGTCATCGGGGTGTGTTGCCGGGAATAGTTTCCACTCGGAGCTGCTATTCCCACTAAGACTGGTATCTATCTTAAAAATAAACAAGTAAAGACTACTTTCATTTTCCTTTACGAAAAATAGATAAGAGTGGAACAAAGGACACCAACCTTAGTCTTGGGCTTGGTTCCTTACTTGATTCCTCTCCTTCTTGATAGATATTTACCACTTCTTCTTCATCTGCCCAGCTTCAAAGAGCACCTGTGGAATCAAAGCAGCATAATACTATCAAAGAACAGAGATATATATTCATAAATAACACAGGACCAGATATGTATTAACCACACAAATGCATATACAATCAAACATACAAGAATATGGAGGAAAACTTGAATAGCTTTATTAATATCAAGAATAGCAAGAGGATTACAACCAATAGTTCTAACCCAGCATCATCCTCCAGCAAGAAAGCCCTTCTTCATCTCAAGTAAAGCTTATATCACCCAACACTATGAAGTTTCACCAGAAAACTAACAACACTTCTCTACCAGATACAAGATTCCAGCCTCTAACCTCTAGATCTCTGGGATGAGAGATCTATATATAGATATTTGCAGAGGTGTGAGTTAGCTCTGGGTTTTTTATTACTGTCATTCCACTGATAGTTCTTGGCTCCACTTGGAGATTTCATTGATCTCTTACTCACCCTTGGGCAAATTCTGAGGGGCAAGTGTCATATGAGAAGTTTCTAGAAGATTCCTTGATCATCCACTTAGCAAACTATCTCCGCCACTTCTCTATTCTCATCCATCGCACGCTATAGAAGGACTTTTCAGTATGCATCACACCTCCTGTGTGTACAAGGTGAGATGCATCACACCCTGGACATGGAGCAATCAGTATGGTCCAATTTTGACCAGTTCTGAGCAGTTTTCTGTGGAGAACTTCTGGGAGATGATGTAATCAACTGACCTTGTTCTTTTAGGGTGTGAAGAAAAAATTTTAGGGACTTAGGAGCCCTTGGTTTATGGACATTTATGATTGGGGTTGCAGTGCCCAAAAATGTCTATAACAGTTGCCCCCTAAAGCATGAGGTCGTTAATCTTTTGATGTCGGGTGAAATGCTTTATCATGAGGATCCAATGTTTTTTCGAGCTGGAAGGTGACCTGTAATAAGATACAATACAATACATTATCTTCATAATATTTTTCATGATCTAGCTGAGGAAGGCATTCCCATGCTCAGCTTTATAAATTTATTTTCATGTACATAGGATAGACAACCATCTGTGTAGCAGACTGATGATTCGGACGGAGTCATCATCCTTTGATTTGAATGATCGTCTGTTTGGAAATGATGTACATTTGATGTCTTTATATTCCTGAATATATCATAGCCTAGATGGATGAAACTAGATCCGGGGTCTTCAAAACTCGTTCAATCTTCATTCAGAGTACAAGTCGATCCATGTGAAAGATGTTCTGGAGTCGAACATGGAAAGACATTGCCTGATTACCGACCAATGATGTAAGTTGTTAACAGGCGCGAGAGGAATCACCAATAATGACAATGACCCTCAAAGTACTACAGTACAATTTGCATGGTGTGAAAAAGGGAATTGGCGTCGAACACCACGCAAAATCTCTTGGTCGAAGGCCATTGATGTAAACCTGTCGCCGAAAGTGAGAAACATGCCATTGAGGCATGCAAGCTTCAAAGTAATGAAAGGGGTTGTTCCTAGGTTGACTTCTTGGATAATGATCTGATGTCGACAAGAAGTGATCTGTTGTAGGAGGGCCTTAATGAATCCCACATCTACGACATGGAATGGAGAAAATGATTTTGGAGGTGAAAACGATATGATGATACAGGGTGCAGGGTGGCAGTCATGAAAGAATGGAGCGTGAATGTATTGCAGTGGATGAGACACAGGTGAATTCTCTTAGCGACTTCTCTTGAACATACCGGCGACACTGACAATGGATTGGTAGCATTAACCCCAAAGATGGATGGTTTGATGGACCAATGGTAATATGACCAGTGAACGGAATAACCCAACCCGACTCGGATGGAGTGAAAGTGTCATGTTCAAGAGCGACTTGCTACCAATAAAGTTTCTTCAAGTTTTCTTCCCAATCTTCCCCAGTCATTACTGACCCGTACCTCTTTAGTTTTTTCAAGCTTGAGGAGGATAATATATGCTTGTTCTATAATCCACCCTTCGGGCGAACCCGTCGCTATGTTTTAACGAGCCTAGCGACAGTGAAACTCGTTCTTGTCCATTTCGACAAGTTTGTCGCTATTGATTTTAACGAGTTTAACGACAATGATAACTCGGTCCTTTTTCATTTTTAGAGAGTCTAAAAAGGGATGGAAATTAAACTCCAATAATCCTTTTTCATCATATAATCCCTTAAGTCCGAAAAAGTATAAAATAATACAAAAGGGATGAATTTTAGATAGTTTTAACGAGCTGAACAAGACAAGCGCTTGATCTTTTTGTGTAATAATCCCTCAGGTCCAAAAAGATTAAAATCTAGAGGAGGGATAACACTTCCGATGACTTTAACGAGCTAGAGAGGCCAATAACTCATCAATCTTTTCATATTTTACGAGTCAGGTGAAAAGAGCTTAAAGGAGACTCGTTTTTTGAGGAATGAGTGATAAGTTCGGGTAGCAGCTGATTCCAGGTAAGGTTTGGAATTTTCCAATCATGGCCGGTGTCACACGGATCACTAACAGAATCACTCATCACAGATGTTCCTCAAAAAGGGTAAACAATCAAATGGAGTCATATGATCGGCCAAAACAGAGTGGAGGTGATGATGAGAACACAACCAAGGCAAGCTGATGATAATGCATTCACAATGGTTATTTACCGGAGATTGGTTCATTTTTTAATGAGCTTAAACTCTTGGGGAAACATTTGCTCATTTCTTAGGTTTAATTTTTAACGAGCTTGAACTCCAGATAAAAAACTACTCGTGGCGGGTTTATTTTTTAACGAGCTTGAACCCTGTAGTAACACTGCTCGTGATAAGTTTGCATGCCCCCAGCATAATAATGCAAATCGAGGTGCATGCCCCCAAGCTTCATTTCATTCAACTCGGTGGTTGGAATGAAGGTTTACCTTCGAGATCTTTGAAAGACTCGATTTGGAAAGGGAGTTGTTTCATCTTTTAATGAGGTTGACACAGTAAAATAACTATCCTCATGGCGACCTTTGATCACAACTCATAAGGGGTTATGAAGGAAAGATCTAGTTCCAATGCCCCCAGTACATAATGTACGACATCATTGAATTGATCGTCAGATGATGTAGCTATTGTAGGGCTTGGAGGCAATGCCTCACGATGATCCACACTATCAAAATGTTCTGAGTTCTTCTTCATTTTTGTTGATGTAGAAGATCTCATGGGACAAGTTTCCACTGTGGCCACTTCTTCCAGCTTACTCGGAGGGGAAAGGGAAAAATTCCCCATTAAGGAAGGGTTTTTTAGGAGGCCTACTCCAATATTTTGAAGCAACTGAGAGCTTCCGTGGATCATCGGAATGCTTCCTGTAACTTGTGAACTGTTGGGGAGAAATGTTCGTTGGTCGACGATTGTGATTCCTCCTTGGAAGGGAAATGCGATCTTTCTGAAGTACGTCGACACAACGGTAGCCATAGCATATATCTAGGGCCTTCCCAGTAGGATGTTGTAATCGAGGTTTCCGTCGATAACTTCAACATCAATTTCTATTGTTTTGCCCCCCAGTTCAACTTGCAAGTTACTTAAAATCCCATATGGAGTGTATGTTCACCCATCAAATGCTTTTAACGTCGTTGATGATCGTGACAAGGGTGGTGAGCCTAAATTTTTCTAGCAACTCATTGACATATTACATGTAGATGCCCCCTCCTCAATAATTGTTCGATGAACAGTTTTGTTGAGGGCTTTCACTTGAATAAGGAAAGCTAGTTGAGCTGGTAACTGAGGGTCATATCCTCTGTGATCAAAGGCCACAAGATTAGAATCTGCTGGGTCAATCCCAGCTATCGCTGATAATAAAACCTGTTTTGGGAGGGGCAATTTTGCAATATCTCAAGTGTCAACATAGCGGACGGTGATTGGGCCAGATCCTCCACTATATTATAATGTTGTGCTGCTCTAGCACGAGGATTAAATGTCGATTTGTGTACTACTCCCTTTGGAAGCTTTATAGTTAGCTCAAGAATGATGGGTGGCACAACTTCGGTCGAAGTTGTTGTTGAACTACTAGGTTGATCTGTAGCCTTGTTGTTCGACATCTGTGGATTTCCATAATCTTTATTCCTTGTCAATATCAAAGCATCATTTTGATGTTTCGAAATGGACAACATAAGCACTTGGGACAGGGAAGCATTGTCACTAGCAACCAGATTTGTTCCTGGGTTCGGAAACGGATCAGTCAATACCACTGAGGTCTTTGAATTCTTGAAGAATTTTCTAAGCTCAGCTTTATATAGACAATCTCTTGTCCGATGATCCTCATCACATATCTGACACCCTGAAGGAGGTTTCCTTTGCCCAGAAGGGTTTGCAAAATATTTTTAGGAGATGACTCCTCTTGTTTCTTCTTTTTCCCTTTATTTTTCTTCTTGCCTCCTGGTTGCTTTCATTCTTTGCCTTTTTCAGTCGACACGGCATTAACCTCCGAGGCAAGAAGTTTGTCATTTGCATTTTGACTAGAAACCGTACGGGCTTTCTTTGACGTAGCCTTTATGGTTTTCGTGCTAGTCGTACCTATCACGCCATTTCCAGCATGAGAGTCTTTGTTTGATTTAGGAGGGGGAGGAACAGAAAAATCTGATCTAAGAGCATCAAGGATTTTATCGTAGAGCGTGCCAGACTGAGTATAGATCAAGTCTAGATATTGTGCATGAGCAATAACCTGCTCTTCGGTGATGACTCCTCCCTTTGCCACATCTTCTGTAATAGAAGGTAACAATGACTTACTAAACCATTCAGAAAAAAGATGATCAAGAACATATGTTTTTACCATTCTATGATGACATCGCCACTCATGAATATGATCCGATATGTGAGTGGCTGTCGTTTGTTTGAAATTGGTAAGAAGCTCTGTTCCCATTTCGTACCTTATGGGTAACTGAAAATGGGTTAAAAAGGTTGTGGCTAGGGTACTGAAGTTATCAAACGAAGCTCTAGGCAATTCGATATACCATTTTGTTGCTGAACCAGTTAATGTTCACTGAAAAAGGTGAAGCCTAATCGAATCATCGTGGAGAGTGTTTGATGAACACCATAAATGAAAGGTCATCACATGATTCGACGGGTCTTCACCCAATTTCTATTAAATTTAGGAATATCTGACGGAATTTTATGAGGAATCATCGGCCACCAAGGGGCATAAGCAATTGGATCATTCATCAACCAATTTAGATCTGGTAATTCTAGAGTTTCTACAAAGGGAAACTGTTGATTCAGGTTAGTCGAAGCATACCCAGGATAAGATGGAATCGTCTGAGCAGTGGGTCTTTGCATACCAGCATGATGTATTTGATGCTGGTAACTTTGATAAGGTTGATGGGCATAACCATTATAGTATGGTTATTGATAACCACTTTGGAAATGCGGTTGCCCATTACTTATAAAGACTTGTTGCTCACGTCCCTGATATGATTGATGGAATTGCGGTTGTTCATATTGAATCAGCCATGGTTTTTGGACCATTTTCTGTTGTCCAATACTGGATGATTGACCAAGATGAGGAGTCATAGTACCTATTTGAGCCTGAGTCACTCCAGATAAGGAGGCACTAACCTGAGGTTGTGATTGAATCCCTGAGACAAGAGGCTGTTGTATTGCAACCTGAGAAGCTTGGGGTTGACATACAACAAGTAGCGCTCGTACTTGCGATGCAGTCACCATATCAGGTATAGTAGGAATATTTGACATAGGGTGGACTAGTTGCATTGAATATACAACCCTTGGTTGCTGAGGTAGTATTGGTACCAAACTGATGGATGTAATTCCAGTTTGACCTGAACTTTATTGTAAACTCCCATATGGTTGTTCTCCAGGAGGGAACAATGAAAAGGCATACTACCCCCCATATGGTGGCAATCCAGTACTTAAAGGGTAGATTGGCCTTTGAAGACACATTGGATCAATTTGTTGAGTTTAAAAATTAGAAATACCAGATGAGAATCCGGATGAAGAAATAGGAACTGACCATGTCGTCGAAACATTCCCTGATTGGACTCCGGCTTGTTGTTGATAACTTGCCAGGACAGATGGTATACCAGCGAACATTGTTGGAGTAGTAGCAGGAGGTTCCACTGTTGCTGCATCAGGTGATATAGTCTTGAATGTCGACGGTTGTTCAGACATATTTAGTCTATCAAAAATATTTCCTAACGATTCTACGGGAACTTGCGATGAAGGGTGACTAATTTCTAAGACCAACAAGTGAACATTGATGTTATTCTGATTAAAATAAATTTTAGATGCTTTGACCCAACTTGTTTTTTCAATTTTTAAGAGTCAAGAAAAAACAAAAGATGACTCTAGTCGCCTAAAGTACAAGTGCTCACGTGGACCTTTTCTTTTAAGGAGTTTGAAAAGGAACGAAAGAGACTTCTCTGGAAATATAGGCAGAGGGGATTACCAAACCAATCGCAAAACTGCAGAATACTTTTTACAATACGACAGTCAATCTTCCCAAATGTTGTGTTCAGTGCATTGCGATCGATAGGGCAGCAGACACGGCTTCTTAAGGATAAAGGATATAGCTTTTTGTGGTCTCCCAATATATACTCGATGGTACATGGGAGCACAAGTCCATACTAGCACTTGTCGTCTCAGAATGGAGGAATCACCCAACCAAGAATGAAAACAACAGTTACCAGGTTTTAAAACGCCAGAATAGGTCTCTAGCCTAAACTTCTAGACGTTGTGCATTAGGTTCCAAAGCGTTTTTAGATTCATTAAATTTATTTTATAGTTTATCTTTTTTAAAAAATTGCCTTTCAGGTTCACCGCGTGATGTGTATACAATTCCTAAAATTCAGTCTAAGATGATAAAAAATTGTTTAATCTTCTTTTTGCAATGAAAATCCTAGCTACTAAGGAAAGAAAATTGAGAGTCTTTCAACAAAGAGCACAGAGCACACACTAAATGCACTGTCCTAAATCAAACCAAGTAGTCTAAATGCAAATGCACATGCATGTATTTGTTTTCAGCTTTCTTAATGTATAGATGACAAGAAGAATGTGAGCGAAAATCTGAATTATTTTCAAAGCGACAATACTTAACAAATTTCTTTTCAAAATGAAGTGAAGATAAGGGCGACACTTTGAGATTTCGAAATGAAAACTGTTTTCGACACTTTAAAAACTACTAATTCAAATCATATACAAGAGTAACTGTACAATCGACTATCAAGAATAATGGGATTCTCTTCTATGACTGAAAACAACACTTACGACACTTTCAGATTAAGAAACGACAGTTTGACTACGCTACTTATTTGCAAAAGAGAACTGAAAATGGCACACAATACATAAAAACACTTACAATTCTTTGCATAATAGAGGCGGAATGATGGAAGAAAAGGGGGTTTTCATAGAGATATACTGACCACAGACAGCAAAACTCCTGAATAGAACTAAAAGGAGTGAAGAAAAACCAAA